>JAUZSX010352623.1:0-22644 GCA_034780655.1 Idiosepius hallami
GGGCTGTTTAAATGGTTTTACAAGTTCAAATGGTTTGGGCTGTTTAAATGGTTTTACAAGTTTAAATGGTTTTACAAGTTCAAATGGTTTGGGCTGTTTAAATGGTTTTACAAGTTCAAATGGTTTGGGCTGTTTAAATGGTTTTACAAGTTTAAATGGTTTTACAACTATTTGTATTGGCATAATTGATCCAAAATATGAATAATTTAACATACAATGTTGGACTGTTACTGTATTATTAACATGGATTAGTGTTTAGGAAAGCTTACTGAAATATAACAGAAGATTCAGTCGTCCATCCTCAGAATATTTTTTAAAAGAATCGCTTGAACAAACTAAAACCGCTTTTACATTTACCATTCATAACACTTGCAGCCTAAATGATTTGATAACAACTATTTTCCGGTCTATGTTCAAAAGACTTCAGTGGAGTGAGATGGAGTGGGGATAGAGTAAATAACAGCCATGCAACAGTTAATAGCTGGGTAGTTGTAGACATAGGTCATCCAGCTAAGTGTCTCTTACATCTCAAAAATGCTCACTTACTTACTCCTGACATTTCTAGTTGCCTTAGAATAAGGGGTCCAGTTTTCATAAAAACTACAGTTAGGACATGGGTGGTAGGGAGAAAAAGAAAGAAAGAAAAAAAAAACACAGCTTTGAGAAGTCAAATTAATTAGGTCTATTATTAAGAAAGCTTTAATGAAGGAGAATACTAAACTGTTTATGATGTTGATTAGTTTGTTTCAGGGTTTCTTTTTATTCATCTTTTTTTTATTTGTTTGTTTAATGGCATATTGAACTCTTTTGATTAGTTAGTGCCAAGAACAATACTTCTTTTTTTTATTATATAATTCATGAGAGAATTTTGGGATTCATAATTTTTCCAAGGGGATTAGTCCAAATATGAAGATAAATGTAAGGACTAGAATTTGAATTCACATATTAAGATTCCAGCGACTGCCCTACCACTGTCCCAAATGGACTTCCCCTTTCTTTCTTTTAAATTAATTCCTAACTTTTAATGACCAAAAAGAAAATAAAAATGGACTTCTGAAAAATTGATCACTCAGTTTTAAAAGAAAAGGAAAAAAAAGATCAAGATTTTAGATACTATTACTAATAGTAGGATTTCAGAAATATTTAATATTTTTACATAATAATAAGCATTTTACTTCAATTAATGGGAAAGTTCATTTGGCCTAGTGGGTAGGCAGTCAAAGTTCAAAATCCCAGACGTTCCATATCATTGGATTAACACTTTTGCGAAAGTTATGAATCCCCACATCCTCTCCAGCTATGGGTTAAATAGCAAACATTGTGCTAAAAAAAAAACAAAAAAAAAAAACAATATTTTGGTTTGGACGTTTTTTGGCCTTTTCTATGGAGGTTAAAAAGAATTGGACATTATTGTCTATTGGCGAAATTTGAACGGGCGATATTGCAAACTGAACCTTTTTGCAAATGGGCGTTTTGATTTACCACCAATTGACTTTTATTTTTCTAAATATTTTATATTGTTATACAAAGTCATCAGCAAAAATGTTCTTACTAATCAATTAGAACAATTGTCACTTGCAAGAGTTGATGTTTAAGTTTTTTAGGAAAAACTTTTAAGGATAAATTGTGAGAAAATTTGCTTTGGTTTCTTTGGTAACAAACCAACCCGCTTTGGTTTTCTAGATCTGTTTTAATGTTCAATTCATTTGGTATAAAGTGATAAGGCTTTAATTATAAAAAATATACCTACATATCATCTGGTTCTTTTAGAAACAGAAAGTATAAATTTACAATTTTTAAAAACTTTTTCACAAAAATTAAATGACAAAAAAATGTGCCTTTAATAAAATAAAAATTTGACTGATAGCAACTCATCATAACCAAATGAATTCCTTTCAGTATAAAATAAAACCAACCCACTGATGAGTTGCTGTAAGCAGTAAAATGCATAGTGTATGGGTTTATAAAATAATATGTTTGTTATCTTTATAATTATATTACATATCGTTCTTAATACCATTTGATTGAGCACTCCATCTAATTTAGATAAACATAAAAGCTGTGTAATCGATGTATGTGTATATATATATATATATACATATATATATATAGCCTAAATTTAATCAATGTCAAAATTTTGAATGCTGCGAAAAAAAAGTGTTTTAATAAACTTAAACTAAAGAACGTAATAAAATAATTAGAAAATGTTTGTCAAAGTAGGAAAGAAATTTATAACAGAAACCTTTTATTTTTGCACCATTCAACAATTTTAAAATGTTTGTAAAAGTGAGAAATTATCAACGAATGGTTAAGTAACTTATCCTTTTAATTTATTTTAATTTTTTCGTTTATATTATAATTAAAAAATGTTGAATGGCGCGAAAAAAAAAGTGAAAAACACGCAGGCTTAGCATTAGGGGACCGGTCATTAAACAAAGATGATGTTCAGCCGAGTTCTTAGTACTCTAAACTCAAGTAGTACCTTTTTAGTGGTACTTTTTTTGTCTTTTTTTTTATCAATTAAAATATAAATCGAAACAAAATCAACCAAGACCAAGTGCTGACTCTTCTCGGTTAAAATCAAGGAGTGGGAGTGGTTTGAGTTAGTGCCCTCTCTGAGTGGTCTGGTGGGTACGTGTAGTTTTTAACTTTTTTTGGGGGGAGGGGGCGAAGAGGGACAAGACAACTAAATCATTGCGGACAACCGGTGGTCAGCGTGGTCACTAGTATGGTGGAGGGGCGATCAGTGGACAACACAGAATGAGTGCACCCTCACACAGTGTGCTTGCTGTGGTGTGCACACTCTGTGTGTGCACACATTGCAGCAACAGCAGTCAGCTCTAGACACCCAGAACTCACACAACACAAACACCAGAAACCACCACCACCACCACCACTCACTGCAGAGAGAGAGCTCACACCACACCACCACCACCAATCACCATACTTGTAAATATTGAACATTTCTTTCTTAATAAATAAACTATCAGTCCAGTCAATCAGTACAATCAACAGTTGAACAGATCGAGAATGAACGAAAAAAAAATGTTACCTCTAAAATTAAAACTACTTCTATTCCATTTTTTTTCTCCATAAAGTGACTTAAACACAAAACAAACTCAATAAGTTAAAGGCATTTCTCTGCCTCCAAAAATTTACAAAATCTCAAAAATTAAATTATTCAAATATACGAATTATTGATTAAAGAAAATAAATTTCGCATTATTGTCCATAACGATATAAAAACTAATAGTCTGGGTAAATTCGACCAGAGTGGTTGATTTTTATTAATAATCGATTTTTAAGAAAGAATTAATTATTGTTCTAATCAGTCAGTTACAACCATTTTTTTCCATCGGAACAAGAAAACTTCCCATTACAAGTAGATTCCAAAGTTTGATCACAACACTCGACAATTATGGTGTTTGTTTAGTGATTTCTCTACGGTTTTAAGCGAGCATAATCCGAGTATAAAGGGTTTCTTCTTTCATCAATCAATTAATTTCATCCAAATGCAATAATTTCCAAGACTTAACATAGTTAACAAAAAAATCAGTCTGGACACCTGCCTCCGAAAATTAAGGGTTTCGTTCAAAATTCGGTAAATATTCCTGATCGCAATAAATTTCGGTAAATTTATAGTTTAAGCGTAAAATCACTCCACACTCCAGTACATAAAAACATTGTTTTTCTTATGGAATTTCTTAATGGAGTTTAAGAATCTACCAAAAATTCAACCCAAACACCAACCTTAACCCTAACACTCACCTAATGATTATTTGGAAATCAAAACTAACACTAATCCTAATTTTTTTCAATCAAGAAATAAATTGAATATTTGAGTCAGTCAATAAATGAATGAATGAAAAAAAATGAATGACATTTCCTTGAGAAAATTAAAAAGAGCTTAGAAAAAAAGTTTAGACCAAGTTTTTTATTCTTCGCACAAATTCTAAAACAAAATAATCACAAAAAAAAACAGAACTAGCATTAAATTTTGTAATTTAAAGAAAGAACTTCATTTTTTTCTTTAACTAAAAAAATCTATTAAACACTAAACTTATTCTTAAAATATCAAATTTAACTTTAATTGAAATTAAAATTAACTTTTCTTTAGGAAACAAGTACAAGCTTTTTAAAGAACATTTTACTTAGTCTTTTGAGAAATTATGGATTGAATCTATGTAGAATTTTCAAAGATGAAGAAATAACTTAATTTACATCATCAGTTATTGACAGTAATAGGGTTTTGCTTACCAATAATCGGTTCTCATGATTTTGAAGAAAATAAATGAAACAATTGAATGACAAAATTTAAATGAATGAATAAAATAATGACAAACACATTTGTTAAACTTCCTGAGTTTTAGATTTAAGACCAAAAACATGTAAATAATTAATTCCCTATTTTAGAGAAAAAAAAACAAACTACCGAAAGAAAAGATAGTTTCAAATTTTAAAAAAAGAATGTTAAGCATTTATTTTAATTGAATAAAACAGTTTATTAAAAAAAACACATAATTCTTTAAATATATTAAAACATTTTTATCTCACGGTTTAAGAAAGAAATAAATAAAGAGAAAAGTGTCATCATCTTCATCACTGAAAAAGCCTGTTTTGTTTTTTAAAACAACAAATTTTGATAATGATGTTGAATAATAATAATAACAATAATGCCCCGTCACCCCCCAAAAAATAATAAAATATTCTTACAAAAATGACCCCACAAAAATCACACACACACACACATATATATATATATATATATATATATATATGCTATAAGTGGTACTGAAAGAAAAGAAATTAAGAATATTTTTAAAACTTACAGATCTTTGAAGTTCTCCAAGCCATACAGATGCTTTTTCTTTTCCCCCAACATCGGGATTATTGTATAAGGCTTGTAAAGCCTGATGCACCGTCTCTAAAGGCGGCGGATTTTCCATAATTTTGGGGATCCGCAATTTTCAGAAAAATCCACAAAATTCGGCGGCGACGACCAAAAAATTCCAATGAAAAAATGATTCTTTCTAAAACGGAAGTTCTTTGCTTATCATACTTCCGCTATTGTTCAGCGCCAAATAACAGCGCAGCAGCCTCATAGACAAAATGCTTTTTTTTTTATTTTAAACTCGATGAGATTTTATTAATTAAAATTTTCTTTTTCAATCTTAATATACCATGCTTTTCAAAAACATTTTGTTTTTTCAAAAAAACATGTTTCTCTCATATTTAAAAATCCTTTTTTTTAGTAAGGGAACTAATTCAATTTTCTCTAGACATAATTCTTTTAATGCACTGCACAGAGGTTTTTTTCAAAAATTATTAAAATAACTAATTTTTTCCGATTTAGATCTTTTTTTTATTTTAAAACTCTTCTTGTGCTTAAAAATAAATTTCATAATATTGGAGATAATGATAATAATTCCGCATCAAATACAGAATGTCACAAATGACAAAGGTCATCGCAACAAAGGTTACTTCCTGTCTTGGGGAAAAATGACTTTTGTTGATTTTTTGTTTTTCTCGTGATTTTTTTTTCCGTAGCAAAAAAACTTGTTATTTATTATAATTTTTTTTCCTTTAAAAATCTATTAAACTTTAATAAATATGGATGCAGACGGATTACCCCTTGTTGGTCCAGGGATTGATTATACGAAGGTAATAAAAATGTTTATTTCAAAATATAGGATAGGTGTAAATTTTTTGTTTACGATTTTTTAATGAAAAAATTTAACTAAAATTTTCTTTTTTTTCGGGATGAAGTAAAGAAATTTTATTTTTTGTTTAAATAAATTTTTGGTGTGTCATATTTTCAGATTTCAATTAATTAATTAAATGAATGAATTTAATGAAATCTAAAATTTTGATTAATAAAAAAAAATTTTTTTTAAATAAATCAAACTGAAAATAAGAAAACGAAAAAGAGAGAACCTTTAAAAAGTTGTACTTATAACTTATGTTATTAACTTCAATCAATGCTATTCAATAATGATAAAAAACGATATATTTTTAAATAAAAATTCCCAATTAAAACTCAATTATTTTACGGTCAAAAAGTTTTTTATAAAAATAGTTGAAAACTTTTGCTTTTAAGTTTAGTTTCTGTATTTGTTTTTAGTTTGTGATTTATTTATTTATTTTACATAAGTTTTTTTTTTTCAACAAGCAAAACCGTTTGGGATTTTTTAAATCTGAAATGAATTTAAATAATCAATATAAAATAAAGTAATTTTTAATTTGTAAAAATAAAATAGCATTCGGTCTTTTATGGGCGTTGTTTTTCGTTCTTCATTCATTCATTATTTATTTTACTTATCTATAACTTATTTATTCATTGAATGAATATTATTAATTCAATTATTCTTTGATTTTATTCATTATTAAATTAATTTGTTTTTAAAAATCTTAATTCATTTATCTATTCAATTTGTTCCTATAACAAAAAAGGGAGGTGGTTCCAGTTTTTGAGGAACATCTTGCTACCAGAGGTGGATGGGACGAGACAGGATGCCGGGACCGGGACGGTCCTAACAGACGGGGCGAGTGTGTAGTGACGACCGACCAACCGAAAATAACCAGTAAAATGTTCATTATGGTCAGACAGGGGTGTGTTGGCTGTTGTTGTTATCACCATTCAAGAAAAAAAACTGTGGGTGCTAAGAATCAAAGAAGCGAGGGAACGGAAACGACTAAAAAGAAAAAAAATCAGTCATGCCCCTCCCCTCCCCTGACAGCCCCGCCGTGCCCGTGCTTGCCCTGAAAATCTTGACCCCTAACATTTTTTATACTACCCACAAGCCACAACTGATTGATTCAATTTATTCAGTCTTGTGTGCACCCGGATCAAGACCGTACTAGATTACTAGTTGTATTGTCCAGTAGGTCTTGCCCGGGTGCGGGGTGCACCCGCCTACCACAGGGCGTAACAAGCAGAGAGCACGCACGATAGAAGGATTTTGACGTCACTGATACTGACTGGACTGACTGCGGTAAAGTAAAATCAAGTGTATCTGGTGTTATTGTTACGGATGCCGATAATGTTATATCGGTAATAATGCCCATAAATGAAGACGCAGCCTTACAACTTCTTTCGTTCACTACCATTGCCACAAATACTTTGATTTTGTTGCTAGACATGAAACACTTTTGTAAAATTTGTATAGTAAACATTTCTTATGCACTCTTTAAATTGGACAAACATGGGTGCCAAAATTTTATAAGAATGTGAATGGGATATCTATGATTTAAAAGAAAATCATTTAGTTTAGTCACAGAAATATATTACAAATACAAAACAATAAAAATCTTTAATGAATAATACAGCCTTATTTATTAATCCTAAAATTTGGGAATTACTTTTGTTTGCACTCACTTGAGTCATAGAAATATATTACAATTACAAAGCAATATAAATCATTAATGAATACAATCTTAAACATTCTTCCTAAAATTTGGGAATTACTGTTGCACCAACTTAACCCATTAGACCCTAAAAGGCCGATATATCGGCCCTGAAGACATATGGCAAAAGAAGAAGCCCCAACATTTTGATCCTAATATGTTCCCCTAATTTAATGTCTCTCTGAGTGATTACTTAATAGTTTTTGGTCGAAAGGGTTAATATAATCATTATTACTATTATTAAAAAATGAATATTGAGTTTGTTAAAATTAACAAGTGATATAGACAAACCATGACAAATACAGACAGATGATTGATTTTTTTTTACTTCTATAGAGACCTTTATGCCAAGAATATTAGAATGTTATCATAACCAAGAATTAATCAACTCAACCAAATTTTTAGATTTTTTTTTTCTTATTTCTCAGTGTGAAGCCATTTACCAGAAGCGAACATTAGCATTTCTCAACCATTTTGTGACTCACACTGTTCGTTTTTTGAATAAGTTTTCTGGTGTCTGTGAAGAAAAGTTAGAAAGCTTGTCTTATCGCATCCAACGACTTGAAATCACAATGAACATTTTGGAAGCCAAAGTAAGTACTTTCTATTTTAATATCTCTGCCTACACAGTTCAATAAAATACACAAACAAACATTTACTTTACAATAAAATACATATAAATTTCTTAAATGAATTATAACTATGTTTTGAAACCAGTGTGACTGTGAAGGTGTCTGTTTTTTTTTTTGTTTTTTTTTCGACCAAAAATGTGTGGATAGGTAGAGCAGTGAGAGCACAGTGGTAAAAGCATGGACGATCATCAGACCAAATGTTTTCCGTCTGATGACTGCGTAGGCGACAAACTGATAGTCAGTGAAGGCCGTTGACTCCATGTCTACGCTTATCTAATATATATATATATATGTGTGTGTGTGTAGTAAGGTTGCTTAAATTTATAGTTAGAGTGCTCAATATCAGTGATAGAGCGTGTATATTAGTTAGTGTAGACACTGGGTCAACAGCCTTCGGCGACTGTCAGTTTCTCGCCTGCGCAGTCATCAGGCCCAAATATATATATATGTATATGTGTGTGAGTATGTGTTTGTGTATAATTTGTTAGCATTTTTTCATTTAAATTCAATATACAAATATATTTCCAGCTTTCATCCATTCCTGGTTTAGAAAATGTCACAGTTCCAACCACAGATTCCACAGTTGCTTCCCCTGCTGCAACAAGTGACAGTTCGACTGCACCACCACCACCACCACCATCAACTTCTCTTTCAACAACAACATCACAGGTCAGTTATTTTTTCATGAATCTTTCTCTATAGTTTTGATCTCAAAACTAAAATTCAACATTTTTTTTTTCAATCAAAAAGAAAAAAAAAGTACTATTTTAATACTAAGGCTACTCTAGTAAAGAGAATCAACTTGTTATATTTTGCTCACAATAAATCATATTAAATTTTGAAATAAAGTGATGACATGTTTTGAGATGGGTAGGAATAAAATTCTGTAAGTTTTAGGCTCTTTTTAAGTCTTGAGAGCTTTTAGTTCAATAGTAATTAATAGTAATTTTTGTTTTGTTTTTCTGTCTTTAAATTTAGGAAAATGCAACATCTTCGCCCCAACAATCTGAATCAACAACCCCAAGAACAACAACCACAACTCCCTCCACTTCAGACGAAAAACCAAAAATGACTGTTTCTCAGGATCCAAAATATGCAAAATATTTTAAAATGTTGAGTGTGGTATGTTGAACAATCACATTTTTTTCTATCCCTCTCTCTCTACTTAAATTTATTCATTAGATAATTTTGATGATATTTTTAGATGTGGATAGTGAATTACCTCTAAAGTTAATAATTATGTTTTTAATTATATTAAAGGGAGTTCCTGAGCCAGCAGTCAAACTTAAAATGCAACAGGAAGGACTTGATCCAAATCTGTTAAAGTAAGTCTTAACCTTATAAATCATAATAAAAGGATATGGATGTGATCCAGCTTATTATACCTTTTAATCAAAATGAAACATTCTTGACCTGTATTTCTAGTCTTAGCAAAAAAAAACTCTTTTCAATTCTGTAGACCCTTAAACCTTTCTAAATAACCTATTTTTGTTTTATTTAAGAATAGAATTGGATTAAGTTTTTGTGTAAACTTTTGTCATGTTCTATGAATATAGAAACCATTTGGTATTGCAGAATCTCCTAGCATCATAGCCCAGAAATGAAATGTCTTTGCAACCCAGAAAACGTTATGGCCAAAAATTTTAAAAACCTGTCACTATTTTCAACAATGCAACTGCCATTTTTATAGTAATTTTTATTATTGAGAATTTAAAATGTGCACTATAAAAATGTAAACATGCATAATGAAGCTGTCAGCATGCACACAAGTAACCAAACGCAGGTCACTCACTGTGCATGCTCACAGAGTGTACCACCAGCCAGTGAGCGCACGCATGCTGACAGCTACACATAGTGAGAAGGAAAACAAATTCCTAAGTTGACATAATCAATCAAAATACTTCAACTAAAAAGGAAGTGTTTGGCAAAGATTCAACCATAATGTTCAAACTGTGTTGTGTATCTCTACAATCAACCATTCATATTAAATGTCATTGTTATTTTTACACCAGTATGTGAATTTTCATGATGATCAAAAGTAATTTTTGTCTGAAACAGTTTGAAAATTTAGATTGTCTTCAGATTGGAAATGAAGTGACCTTGAGGTAAAAAGAGGATGTGATGGCCTAGTTTAACTATTGATCTATTGAGTGTATGTAGTCTTCCTCCATGAATTAAATAAAGGGTCGAGTTTGAAGTTATGTGAAAGCACCAGATCACTACATGAAGGTTACCATACTTGATTGCCTGGAAAAGGCCATAGAGTTCATAAGATAATTACGATGGTGACAATAATACACACATTTGATACACAAAACTTGAAATAATTTTTATAGTTTTATAAATTTTGTCTCCATTGGAGATAAAATAATAAGTGATTAAAGCTCAAAATGATTTATACAAGTTAATTGTAAAATTGATTCTATTTTTATTGTTTTTCTATTTGTAGTAAACCTAATGCTCCTGTAAGTGACAGTGTATTGAACAATCAAGAAGAAAAAACTGAAGATGATTTTAGTAGTGATTCAATCAGTTCAAGTGACAGTAGTGAAGAAGAAGATAAGGTGCAGCAAGATGATGAGGATGATGATGATGATTTTAGCAACTAAAAAGAGACTTAAAATAAAATCTCCCTGTAAAGCAGTTTATTTGCTCCAAAGAACCTGAAATATTGCCGAAACACCACCCTAAGCCGAGGATGAAGACAATAATATCTAAAATGGATATAACAAAAAAAATGATCTTTAGACTGAATATCACTTTAAAGAGATGATTATTAAAAAAATACCTTTTGGGAATTTTTGAGATGAGTGTTCAACAGCAGTTCTCCGTCACTGTTTAAAAAAAATTTTTTATTGATTTACAAAAAAGTATCCAAACATATATTAGTAAATCTGGATTATAATTATATAAAAAATTATTTTTATGAAAATGTATTTGAATTTCTATTCATTAATTATTTAATTATAATAATCATTGTTAAATAACACTGCTTTTGATTTTCTATGATTTTCAAATGGTTTAATCCTCACTAAAAATAATGAAATCATTGTTTTTAGCATTAGGGTAACATTCTGATTTACAGAATAAGAAATGAGACCTCACAGAAATTTTTTTTTTTTTTTTGATTAATATCCTTGAGAAAGTCATGAATTCTTATATTTCTTCCACAAATTAGTTATCTAGAATTTAAGTTTGTCGAGAAAAAGTTGAAATTTAAAAAATAAAAATGACTTATTTTCTGAAAATAAATGACCACTCGATTTTAAATTTATGGAATTTCACAGTTTATTCACAATTTTAGCAGATAACATTATTGAAAATGGAGTTGCCCTGTTGAAAAACATGTTAAAATATGACTGTTTTGTTAGATTAAAAATTTTGCAAAGAAAATGTTAGATATATACAAATTTAGTTTAGCTACTAGGATCACCAGTTAAGTTATTGTATAGCACTAGCCCAAATTTTTGTAACACTATGAAAAAGTTTTTAGTTTCGGATATTTTTGAAGCCGCTCTCAGATTAAGAATTAGACTCAAAGCTCTCCTACAAAGCCTTAGGAGTTCTATTAGATCTAAAATCACAAATCAACTCTATACGAAAGCAAATAAAACTTGTTTTTAAAACTAGAGAAAAGCGCATAAAGTAGGTATGACAGACAAAATTTTTTAATTAAGACTAGTTAGTTTGTAGTTAAATATTCTGAATCTGAATGAATTATGGAATATAACACTTTTTATTTTATGAAAATGTCTGAAACCATTGAATTTTGACAGATTTTTTTTTACTTGTTTTTACACGTGTTGGCTTAAGTCAATTTTCAAACAGAGAGACAAACTGTTAAAAGATAAAGATTCCTTGTCAGAACTCTAACACTCCTTTTCATACTTGAATGCCAATCTTTAGAATTAAAATCAAATTTAGTTTATAGTTCTACGAACAAAGCTTTAAGTAAAATTATAGTATATTTGTGAAGACTATTTATTTATTCATTATTATTTATATTCAAAGGTGTGACAGACTAATAATTAATGCAAATAAATAGGTTTTGATTCTTTCACCATTTTAACACCAAGAAAAAAATAGATATGATTTACTGTTCAAGGAGAAATATTACAAATAATGAAACACCTTGAATTAATGAAAGAAGAATTTTAAACAATGAGAAAAATAAATGAAATTTATTTTATAATCTGTAAAATTGAAGGTATGATACAAGTGTTGCTCCAAAAGTAATGCCACATATTTTTTAAAGTTATTTTTCAAAAATTGAAGAACTAAAGTTATTCATTTTTTTTACACCACCATTCTCAATGCACTATACCAGCATTGAGGCAGGCTATTTATTTTTGTCTCCAACGGCTATCTCTGTCACAACTCTGAAATCGATGAACTCATTTCCTAACTGTGCTGACATCGACTGCATCAGTTTCGTAAATGTTTAACAGGCACGGATAATGTTGATTGCTTTAATCTTTTTTAATATGAGGGAATTTAATGACACATCTCTGACCCATATCCATGATAGTTGTTTTTTTAATGTTTCACACCATCAATATTTTATTAAACTTTCAGGTCATAAATGCATAATTTTAGTCATTATAACAATGCAATTTAATCTAATCCATTTGGGAGTGAAAAAGCAATTAGTTTTGGAACAACCCTCGTATTTTCTTTAAATCAGGAAGTGGGTTTATTGTGCTAGAAGATTTGAAATGACAAAAATAAAAAAAATGAAAGAAACACTCAGATTAAAAAGTCAAAATCCATTTATTCAATGAGATTTTCAAATCATCTAAGTTTGCTTGTTTTGTTTTTTTTCTTTTTTTTTTGAATGAAGTAAGCCACAATGTGATTGGACAGTGGGCACCAAGGTATATTTACATTTTGTTGGAGACAAAAAGTTGAAAAGAAAACTGCAAATATATTGACTGAATTATTGTTTCTTGAAACAATAACAAATTGGACTTAGCAGCAGGGAGAAAAAACTGTCATAAAAAAGGGAGGGAGGATTGTTGAAGCAGAAATGGTTCTAGATTTCAATTTCATAGAAAGAATGGGCATTAGGTGCAAGTTTAAAAATAATAATTGAAACTTTAAACCAAAATTCTAAAAGAAAAAAGAGAGACTTAATTTAAGTTTAGAGATTATTTTAATATATCCAAAAATCTTCATTTGAACATATTAGATATAAATTTGTTAATGGATCAAAATATAAACTCTTCTACACACACACACACACACATGCATGTCTAAAAGTCACCAAATACTATTGAACCCTTTTATTGGCTAATCAATCTTTAACTTTTACATATATACAAATACATATTTATAAATACATACAAGTTTTTATGTATGAATATATAAGTTAAACATTGATTATCCTTGAGGTCAACAGCATTTGGTGATTAACAGTTTTTTGGTTGAGGTATATATGTGTGTGTGTGTGTACACCTGTTACAAAGAGCAAAAACTAAGAAAATTTACCAATTTGATAAAAATGTGGAAGAATTTTTTTTTAAACTGTTACCACTAAAAACCTTTGTCTATCAATAAATTGTTTTTTGAATAGTTCTAAAAGAATCCTAATTGCAATTAAATTTAATCAAAACTTTTTGCTGTTCTAATAATTGATCTATTACTTAAATATTATTATTAGTTCTTGTTTAGTCTTATTAGACTTTGATAATGTTTGGCAAAGCTGGTTCAACCTAAATTATTTTCATAAAAATGTGAAAGGAATAATAAAAGAAATTTATTGGGTCTAATAATATTTGAAATTATTGTCATAAGAAATTCAAAATATCTTTTCTTTTTTTTTTAAATTTCCACTGTTTTTTTTTAAATAGGGGATTTTCCACTTCCAATTGTGGCTAATAAAAAATTTAATTCTTAAAAAACAAAGAATATTGTAAAAAAATAAAATATAAGAAAAATAAGGAAACCCATCTGAATGGTTCTGTTAAAATGTTGAAACAAATTCTTTTTGAGAGATTCAAAACTGCCATTTTCTTATTTTTAGAAAAAAAAATAAAGTTGTAAAAAATATTTACTTCAATCAGAATTGAGTTTCATATTTAGAGAAATTCAATTGATAATCATTCATTTACAGTTTTTTTTTTTTACACAATTGCATTCAACTTCTTTTTTCATTTTTTTCCTTTACAATGTTTCCCACAATCTGTTCAACAAGCTTCATCAAGTATCAGTTTTTAAAAGAAAGAATAATAATGAGGATCCATTGAATTCTTTCTATATATAAAAAAAAAGGATATTTTAACAGAATAAAAAGCTTTCAAAGACTGAGAACCGATGAAGATTAGAAAGGACGTTAAGTGAAATATGCTAAAAAAAGAAATTTTTTATGGGGTTGTTGTTGATGATGATAATGATGATTGTTGAAAAAAGTGAGGCGTTACAAAAATCAAAATTTACCTTCACTCTGACTATTCAAACTGATCTTTGTAATTTGACCGAAGTGAACTTCTATAAACTGATTTTGGAGAAGAAATATCCTGAATCAAAGGCTGCAATCCATAAACATTAAATGGTTTTCAAATCAAATAGATTGGAATGAAAAAAAAATAATGATGAATTTTTAAAAAAGCCCCCACCCCCCAAAAAAAATAACAAAAAAAAAAAAAAAAATGTCAAGACATTCAAATAATGATTAAAGAAATAATTTTGGATGATTGAATTTTAAATGGACAAAAAAAATAGGAAGTACTTTTAACCATTTTTTAAAAAGAGTAGAGATGATTTGAAATGAGTTTTTTATCATTAATGATCACATATCAATTTATGTGTTATGTGTGTGTGTGTACGTAAATATGCACTTATTTGTGGGTATGTTTTTCAGTTGAAAGTACTTTAAGAGTAGAAATGGGCAGTTTCATAAATGTAGGTGTGTAATTGTCCTTGATGCTGGGGTTGTAACTTACAATACAAGAACAGAGTGTGTGTATGTATGTATATATATGTGTGTGTGTTAAACAATCTTCCACAAGCTCTTTGCAGTCTTGTATTCATATATATTTAGAAATGAGAAAAAAAAAGAAAATTTTATTAAGTTTACATTCAAAATTAAAATACTCCAATTGTGTTTTTCCTCATTTCTATTCTCACAAGTTTTTTTTTCATTAAATATCCATTACTAAAATGCCCTTTAAGAAATCATTTTGTTCATCTTTGATGAACATAGAATTTCATTTCCATCTTTAAAAAAAAAACAATCATTTCATGAGAAAGAATAAAAATTGTTTTTGTTTCCTCATTTTGAGAAAAGAAAACTGCAAAATCAATTCTTCCTTTCTTTCTTTCGTGTTTTTTTTTTCTTTCTTCTTGAAACAATGATCAATAGTTTATAATAGTAAATATAAACTTTGGTTTTGTAGGTTTTTTTTTTTCTTTCAATTTTGTTGCCTTTTTTGTTTCTTTTCTTTGCAAACAATCAGAACAAAAGTTTTGTGTTCTAAAGAGGTAGAATAAATGTGTTCAAAATTAACATTTAATAAAATCCAGTAACTGTCCCTAAAATTTTTCTTTTTCTTATTCCTTATACATATACAAATATTCTTTGGTAATATGGTATAATTTTTTAAAGATTTTTGCCCAAAAATCAGCTAAAAAACTTTACATTAAAAGAAAGTTACCATAAAGTGAAGAGCTACTTAACAAGCAACTCACACTAAAATGGACAGAGTTTAAGTTCATCAAATCAACACTGTACAAAATATAGACTTTATATTAAAAGAAAAAAATAATAGTACTACTTACTTTTGATTATTAGTGACAACATGATGAAAATAAATAAGTAATTTTTTTTAACATTATGAAATTGTTTAAGATTGTTCTTCAAATTTATGGCCATCTTCCTACAATTTTTTTTGTAATCAATTTGTGGGGGAATCTTCTTAAAATTTATATAACATACAAAAGTCACTTTTTAAAAATAAAAATTTAAAAAAAAAATGAGAAAATCAAAAACTTTTAGAGAAATCTGGATTTTAAAATTGTTAATTTTTTTTTTCCTTAACAAAACTTTTGCATCAAAATTTGGAATATAAATTCTCACCAGTCACAACCAGATGACTACATGATCCAATTTTTTAAATCTTTTTTTTTTTTCTTGGAGTCAGTCTCTTTTATGACTGTCAAAAGGAAGACCAAAAGTTTCTTTCCTTCTTTCTACTGATTTCTATTTGACTCTTTTCTGTTGTCGACTTCTATAAATGTCATGTGCAGGGGGTTCCAAAAGTTCTGGATTGTCTTCATCACTTTCCTCACCAAGTTCAATTGCTGCCTGTGCCTTGCGTTTACGAACACCAGTTGCAATTTCAATTGAAATTAACGTTCCAGGGTCCATTTTAGATTCTGTTCCATTCTGGATAATGACAGGCTCTAAAAATTGAATGAAAATGATGTTTTATCAGTAAGAATTGTTAATAAAAAACCTGAATTTTTAACTAGTAAGATAAAATAATGTTTTGCAATATACACAGTGCCCAAAAAGTTACTGTGCACTATAAGTATATTGAAATCTAAATAAACTGTAAATTTTATTATAAAACAATTAGACAATACAATTTTACCAATAAAAAGGTATATTTATTTACTGTATCACAGCTTATCCTAAATCCTAGAACAAATGCTGGAAATGGCACTTTTCCAACACCCTGTATATATATATATATATATATATATATATAATGGGACACTTCTTAATAAAAGTTGTATCATATATGTAGTTTAATGTTTTAGTATCGTAGCCTAAATTGGAACAACATACTTTAAAGGCTGTCAATTCTTTGTCTATGAATTCATTCAATTAAATCATTTCAATTATGTCTAATGAGAGTTTATCTTAAATGATGAACATAGAAAAGTATCAAAAATGAAATTATGTAATAGCATTTTCAATGCCACATATTCAACTATTTTTCCGTTTCAGTATCAGAGAAAAGAAAGGAATGCAAAAATATTTGTACCTTAAAAGTATATGTATAGTAAAATATCACATAGTACAATATTAGAATTCTTGATGATCAAGAGCAAAATAATTTTTTATAAAATACAGAAGAACATCATCCATTAAATGCAACTATTTTTTGCATTGTTGCCATTTTTTAGGCCCAACATGAAATCCTTGATAACATTTGATTAGAGAATTTTAAACAGAATCTAAAATTGACGAGAAAAGGTCACTCCTTGTCATTTCATAGCAACATTAAATGCAACTAAGCAATAATCACTGATAATCTGTCATTTCAAAAATTTTCAATAGGATTTCATGAGATGATTGGAAGAAGTTAAACTTGTAATATACAAGTTTAACATTTAGTCAGGCTGTTAAGTTGATTTACAACTTGATAATAATCATGAATCTTCATTTTTCCCTCCATTTCTGATTAAATGGTACAACAAAAGTTCTTTTATTTCTTTCTTGTGATAAAAGTAAATCATTGGTTTTTAAAATGGTTTCTTCCTGACCATTAAGAGAGAGAGAGAGAGAGAGAGAGAGTGTGTGTGTGTGTGTATATATATATATATATATAATTTAATTTAATATATGATTCCTTATTTTTTTGAATGAAGGATCATAATATGCTGTAATGAATAAGAAAAGTGCTCAATACGGTTGTAGAGCTGTGTTTATTTATTTGTTATTATTTCCTCAACTCGAGTTTCACCTCATCGGATCTTCAGGAGGAACTCTTATTATTTTAGTTGTATTTTCTTAGCATTGATCTTTCAAAAAATTTCAAAAAATTTTTGAAAGATCAATGCTAAGAAAATACAACTATATTTGTATATATATATATTAATTAATCTGTGTAATATGATTTCTTAAATTTATAGACAGAGTGCTCAATATCAGTGATAGAGCATGTGTATCAGTTAAGCGTGGACATAGAATCAATGGCCTTCGATTTCTTGCCTGCATGGTTATCAGACTGAAAAAATTTTTGGTCTGATGACCGCACAGGTAAGAAACTGACAGTCACCAAATGCCATTGACTCCGTGTCTACACTTAACTATTTGTATATATATGCATATATACTCGAAGGCTCCAGTATGCTGAGGAGGTGCAAATTCTCTTTTTAGGGTAAAGGGGATGCAAGGCTTATTCTGTGACGGGTCTGCTTAGTGGCTAAGCACGGTGCTGGTGACACTCCTTAAAAAGATTCTTCAGATTCTGTTGTTGCGGTTTCTCTTTCTCTTTTTTTACAGAATTGGTTTGTTGTCCCTATTGTAACCCTCAACCTCAAGGACCAGAGCTGAATACTCAATTCTACACTAGGGCTATCAAGAGTGTTTTTATCGTGACACAATCACTAGATACCTATCTAACCAAAGACTAAGGGTGCATCTACCCAATGGTTTATCCCAGTGCCGTGCTTAGCCACTTAGCATTCCCGATGCAGAATGTGCCTTGCAGTCCCTTTACGCTAAAAATGAAAGTTGCCCTCCCCCTGAATATACTTAAACCTTTAACTATATATACTTACATATACAAATATATATATTGAGACCCTAGGCTTAAAAAGAAAGAGAGCTTGATTGATAGATTTATATTTCAAGTGTGAGAATGATTTTCTAATTAACCCTAACAATGAATTATTTCGGTAATTTTTTGCATTACAATAGATCTATGAAGCCAAGGAGCCTTGTAGCCCCTAGGGAGCTTGTACCCCCTCCTCACAATTGTAGGGTCTGCGGAGGCACTAAGCACGGCCCTGGTTTAATCTTGTCTACAGATACTAACCTAGGTATTTCCTGCCCTGACACAATATACAGTACCTGGAATGATTAAATGGTCACTCATCTATCAACTCACTAGGGTTGTTGTTGCTTAACTTCAGTGATAATGTCTCCAATGCAACTTGACCTTATAATATGGACATTATTGTGGGAAACAAATGCTTTAACAACTGGCCCAAGACACAGTTAAGTGTACATAATTGCAATTTTCACAGTTTTTATACTCTTTCTTACAGGAGCTGATTTTGTAAAATATTATTGATTTTAGATACTTATCAGGCAGGTATTCCATAAAAACCCCTATCTAGAAATACCTCAGACACATAAAATACAACTGCATGAATTATTAAGAAAACTGGCTCAGCCGTTTCAGAGACCATCACAGCTGTTTAACAGTCCTCAGAGAAAAAACTCATACACAGAAAAAGAGTTATATAAAAGTCTATAAGGTCTGTAGATAGATGGCAAAAATATTCTATGAACATTCTTGAAGAATTCTTGGAGTATTTTTCAGACAATTGTCCTTATCTTTATTTTCTTATTTATTTTTTTTTTCACGACGTTTCAACCGGGTTGACCTTCGGTCTTCATCGGGTGTAAATGAATTCATGCATGTTAATTTTTGTTTTTCTAATGTTTATGTTGGTAGGGTTTTGTTTTTGTATTAATTTAAGTTAAGTTCTCTGTGCATTTAGAAAAACATATATAATAGGTTTCCTTAATAACCTTTGTCACAAGTCCCTAGCGTCTGGGCAAAGCCAGACCATACTTCTTGTATTTAAATAAAGTTAACAAAAAAAATAGAAAAAATCAAAAATAGAAAAAAAAAATTTAAATCTTATTTTATCTATTGTTTTCTCCAAAGAAAATAAATCCCATCCCTAAATATCTAAATTGATATTCATAATGATATAAGAATCAAAAAAGCACAGACAACAACAACTCAAGTAAAGCAAATAAACTTAAGGTAAATTTCACTGATGATATTTCTTCCTTTCAATCATTTTATCACATTTTTTCTTATTTATTTCTGCTATTTTTCATCTTCACAAGAAGAAAAAGAATAAGAATTTTAAATGCTAAAATTATTGAAAATATGTTTAGGGTTTTTCTTGCATTTTTCCCCCTTTCTTCTCTTTAGTTGTAGATATATTTGATTAGGTTTAATTTGTAAAAATAATAAGGTGTGTAACATAGATGAGAGCATTTCAGAAATTAATTAATGAAGTCTTTTGATTAATATCTATTAAGCATACTCGAAATTAATGCTTAACTGAAAGAAAAACACACCCCGAAAGAAAGAATATCTTGAAAATATTTGTACAAGAAAAACAATAAGGAGATAAAAAAAGCGGGTAAAAAAAGGGTAATGAGAATCAAAGCAAAAATAAGCAATGGAATGTTAAAAAGGTTTATGAAGATTTCTTATTTGTTCTTTAAGTTACTTCTTCTGAGATTCCTTTTAAAATTCTTTACCATTTTTCAAATAATCTAGCAGAAAACTGTCCCTCCATCAAAAGTTTTCTCTCAAGTTCTTTATCTATCTATATACATATAAAAGTCAAATCATCGTGTTTGATTGGGTTTTACATTCGGTTTCGAATTTCCGGTTTACAAGCCATATGCATATGGCTAGATCGAGCAGATGCTACTTTTCCAGAGGTAAACATTAAATTGAACTGTGAACAATGCTATTCTTAAATTGTCAACCATCTAATGACAGACCAAGATTGATGTTGCTTAACTTCAGTGATCAGATGGGAACCGATATCTTTAACATGACTTCACCATATGAATAATTTAAACGACACAGAAGTGTAGATTGTTGCTTAAAGATCTTTTTTAAAAATACAGAGAAGATACAAAAAAGTGTTTTTAAATTAAAAATAAATAACGGAGAAGCGTTTTTGAAATTTAAGAAAAATAATTCATTTTCAAACAAGAAGTGTTTTTGAATTGAGTGTCTTCCTAGCTAATAGGCTTTCCTAATTATCTTAGTGGCAAGTCCCTGGGGCTGGGTAATACTTCGAATATACTTTTAAAAGTCAGATCATTGTGATTTTATAAGACCCTACATCCTGTAGGTCTTTAGAAAATGAAACCAAAACAGTTATCTTTTTAAATACCAGTTTTTACATAAATCTACACAGAAAATGAAAACACAATAGATATTAAAAAAAGTAATTCAGACCACTAAAATTTGCATATGTACATTAATAATAGGTGTAAATGAGTTCATGTTTGTCAACAAACATGAACTCATTTACACCTGATGAAGACCAAAGGTCTACCAGATCGAAAAATTGTGAAGAAAAAAATAAATATGAAAATAAAGATGAGGACAATTGTCCGAAAAATATTCATAGAATCATTAGAAACAAGTTTTGTATAAAAAACGCACGAGGAATGAATTTAGCATTGATTGCTTTACTATATAAAAGGCTTTTTTAGCTTAGTGTCAATTACCCAATGCTTGAACAAAACTGGGCAATACTTCTACCAGTTAAAATTCCAGCTTAAAACCGATTAAAAAATTTGTTCCACATTTGAAAACCCTTTATGTTAAATTTCCAGTCTGTAGATCAAAAATTTACAGGTGATTTGGTAGAGACTGATTTTTAATAAGCAGATAGATTTACAAAAAAACCTCAATGGTGTCTATGGTAGATGATGACAACAATAACACAACTGCACTGAAGGCTGCTACAGAGGATGGCCTCCAGTCGTCATGGTTCTCTATGGCATTGGAATAAGGCCCTCCTCTGCCAAGGGGCCATGTGTTGGCTTCAGGTGCATCAGTCTCCCCATGTTAAAAGGCATCACGTGCAGGCGTCCTCCCGAAAGCAAACCCATCCTGCAATTGGGTCTAGGACCAGCCTCTACGAAGCACGATTTATGAGTCGCACTGCAAAAGTCAATCGTCTGAAGGTCCACAGGGACCAAGAAGACAGAAGACAGTCATACTCGACCCCAAGTGAACGCTGATGATGATGAGATATACACACTCACACACATGCACAATTTCACTTTAATAGATTTATAGATTCTGCTTATTTATTGAGCTTGATTTTAACTGAAGACAGAAGTTCAGGCTTATTTACAGTGGGATACGTTATCCTGTTAGTAATAAATGCTGATTCTTAATCATGACAAAGTTGACTCAGTGAAAAATCTCTTTGATAAATATTTGTTTTGGATTCTTAACAACTGAACAGTAAATCAACATTTGTCAGGTTTCTATTATCTTTAGAATCATTGTGAATAGCATTGAACTTTGTTGAAGATTAGAATAAAGCAGAAGACAAAAAATGTTGCGAAACTATGATATATATGTCCGTGGTCAGGGACTCCACAGACCCTGCAATTGCTCCCCTCGAGCTGCAAGATCCCTAGGGGCCAAAAGGCCCCTTGGCTTCATAGATCTGGAGTAATTAAAAAAAAAATATCAAATTAATTATTTGAATTAATTATAAAATCATTATCACACTTGAAATATATACCTATCAATTAATCTCTCTTTCTGCCTCTCTCTCTCTCTCTATATATATATATATGTTTTTGATTGAAGGCTCCAGTATGTTGAGAGGGGGAACTTACCTTTTTAGTGGAAAGGGGGCCACAAGGTGGCTAAACATGACAGTGATGATATACATTATTGTTGGGGAGGTTCAACACACTTAAGTTATCTATTAAAGATTACATTTTATTTATATATGTCTTATATATAAAAGTCAAGATGACGTTGTGTGTGTGTGTGTGTGTGTGTGTTTGTGTGTGTATGTTTTATGCAATCGCACACCTCTTATGATATCGCGACCAAATTCGACACACAGGTGGGCACCGGTT
>JAUZSX010352624.1:0-10061 GCA_034780655.1 Idiosepius hallami
ATTAATGTTGAGAAGTATTCTCTACCTAGGTTTCACCATCAGGATCATCAGGAGAATACCTGTTTACATGGGTCTTATTTCATGCTGGAAAGAATTGAATGCCTAGGTAGAAGAATTACGGAACCAATACATGCTCTAGTCACATTCCACTATTGAGCACTCTCCGATAATGGATATAAATGAAAGGCATTCAATTCTTTCCAGCATGAAATAAGACCCATGTAAACAGGTATTCTCCTGATGGTGAAACCTAGGTAGAGAATACTTCTCAACATATTGAATCCTCCAGTATTTTGAAGAGCTACAAGATGCCTTTTTAAGGGTAAAGGGGCAACAAGACACATTCTGCATCAGGGCTGCTACCTAGCTAAGCATGGCACTGAGGTCATTTGATGCTGAGAACAAAAATTTTTAATAAACATTATTTTGGTTCACACGTAGTTTATTTCTTTAATAATATAGAGTAATCGCCTGTTTTTTCTTTAATAATTTATTTTCTTAAGTAATATTGGTTTGGGTTGACAATTAATCATTGCCACATTTTGCATATCAATGATGCCCTCTTTTAATTAAGTACTAATAGATCCCAATTGTAGCCAAGCCTATCTTCAAAAAGAGACAATGACTTGAAGTAATATTAGAATATAAAACTAAGCCAGAGTCCAGGAAATTTACTCAACTTCATATTGGTGAATTAATTTTTTGTTTTAAAGTTATTTTTTAAACGATCAAAAAGATTGTAATTGATAAATTTGTTTTTATTTAATCCTATTAGTAAAGACTTGAAAATACTTATAAAAATCATACATAAATGTTTATTGGGTGCATATAAAGCTGATTTTATAATAAAACAGCTGAAAATAAAGAAAAATTTAACTTTTTTTGCTTTTTTTTGAAAACTTAATTTAATGCATTTGCCTTGAATTCTATTTCTAGAATGCAAAGAAAGAAAACAAAAAGGACAATTTGTCTTTTTATTTATGTTCTTAATTTTTGGTTTTCTTACTATAGAATCAGTTTTTGAAATTTGTTTACTACATTAGATATATGCCTAGGGTAACTAGGAATACCCACCCTCTGGGATGGGTATTTTTAGCGTGTAAGTATACTAAAATATGTCTTGCTGACATAAGCAGATTATTATCTTTTTTATAATTTTTTATCTATTCAACTTCTTATTTTTGCTCTTATCATTAAATTCTATGAGCATTTTTAGTGTCTTACAACATTGTACATATCCATGTTTAGGTTGAAAGACAGTATTCTTTAGAGATTTAGATATTAATAGAATGAATAAAACTTGATCAATGCTAAATCGCGTTAAATGAAATAACTGATAAAATGATTTGCATGTTTATTAGTATGTTTTTTTTACAGGATATCAACCTTCGCAGAGAACAATTGTTTTTGATAAAAGTTCTTTTGTCCAAACAGTTTTTTTTTTAAACGATACCATTTACACTATTTAATCCATAGCTGGAGAAAATGTGGAGATTAATACCTTTCTTAAGAGTATTAGTTCAAATGTGAATATACACTGAACCACTCAGCAAATTATCTTTTTTAAATAGCTTCATTGGGGCAGAGCCGTGCTTAGGGCCCTCACAGACCCCGCAATTGCTGGGAGGGGCATAAGCTTCCTAGAAGCTGTAAGGCTCCTTAGTTTCACATATTGAAGCCAAAAAAATTACCAAAATAATTCATTGTTAGGATTAATTAGAAAATCATTATCACACTTAAAATATACATCTATCAATCCATCTTTCTTTCCACCTGTCTCTTTCGATATATATATATATATATGTATATGTATGTATATATAGTTGTAGGATCCAGTATGTTGTGGGAGGGCCAACTTGTCTTTTTTGTGGTAAAGGGGCTGCAAGGCGCATTCTGCGACAAGGCCAATAATTGTCTAAACAAAGCATTGTATTGGAGTAAAGAACAGCAAAAGTCATTTAAGTTTTTGGTTTCTATTATCCTTTTCCCATTAGCTTTTACAAAAATATTATTTAACTAAATATACAAGAGTATAAAATAATGAATTATTCAATATTCTATCAAAATTACTTTTAACCTTTTTCTTGCTTATTTCAGAAAAAAAATTTTATGGTGCTACTTATAGTAGTAGTAGTAGTAGCTCAAATTTTTTTTAAAGATTTTGCTGCATATTGATTAGAAGCCATTAGCCTTAACAGTCATTAACAGTTAATAAAAGAAATACACTTAAGAACTGTGTTTGCATTAAAAGCTGTCATTCAGAAAAATAAGACATAAAAAAAACATATTTTTAAATCTGAATTTTAAGTTCATAATTTTACTCAGCACAGTCTGGTTTAATCTGTTTTTATCTATCAAAAACAAAGAACAGATTAAATGCTCTGAAAAGGGTTATTTCTAACTAACTATAAGAAATTATAAGCCAACTAAAAAAAAATCTTTATTATCATAAGAGCAGTGTCTTTCTGTCCGATAATTTTATTAGTAGATAAATAAATATTATATAATATTAACATTATCATACAGACGTTGTTGCTGCTACTGTTCATCAACCTCAGTAGTGCATTGGGCAGCAAATTTGTTTTTTTGGGGTTTCCATAGCATAGTTGTTTTACGAGAAAGAGTCGCTAGCCCTATGGTCAACCCCAAACCTGGAGGACTGCTGTTACTGTTACTATTGTTAAACATAAAAGAGTAGCAAAATAATCCTAGCTTGCAATTTTTTCTCTGCTTTGAATTTAAAAAAAAACAGTGAATTGAAACTCAACTTAATAGAGTTATATTTGTTCTATTGATTTAATTTTTTTTTAAATTTTATAGACAATTTCAGAGGACAAAAGACAAGTAAGTAACACATTGACTTTATGTACGATTTTTAAGCATGAATGCAATAACTGAGGCAAAGAATTTGTTTGTATTGAATCTAACTGAAGCTTTTTAATATAAACTAGTTTGCAGCAATGCTGCGAGATAACCACATACTGTTTGACTTTGTAAAGACAAAGGAGTTGTGATAAAGGATAATCAAAGACTCTGGCTCTCAAGAGATACCCACAGCTTCATAGAAGATTGACACAAAGCCAAGCTTTGAATATGTACCAGCTAGATTCCAGGTGTTGCTGTTTATCAAATTTAAACAGAATCTATTTATTCATCATACTTGAAAAGAAATATAATGGTGGGAATAAGAAAGACTGTCTCTTGATTCAATTTATTTAAAACAATGACACAAAAATTGTAAATAATTTTTCAAAAGATAAAAAAAGAATTAAACATTAAATCCTTGTTAATTAATGATTTTAGTTTTATTATCACCAGCAATCATTTTGGAATTTGATTTGTTTTATTATTTTAACAAAAACCAAAAATACTACATATTTACTTGGTTTATATAACTATTACATAACTTGTTTACAGATATAATACAATGAGTGCTAGTTTATTATTGAACAAAAGAAGATTCATTCTAAATTTGAATGTTTTGTTGCAAATTTAATCATAAGACCAGTAGTAATAAATTAAATGGTATGAGTGGTACTAAGTTTGCCATGTGTTTTTTTTTATACACACATATAGCATTTTTAAACAAAATAAAACCTCTTAGAACTCTTCAGTCAAATAAGGAAGTATATCTTATTGTCCTGGTTAATTATAGCTATAAATTATTCTGAATATGATGATATGATCCCATGAATAGCACCCTGCATAAATTGATTTTTTTAAACTTGAAATATTAAATACTTGTAACACAGGACCGATAGCAAGGAGGGTGTCCCCAGCATAGAGAACAGGAAGTTGTCTATGTGTCTTTCAAAGTAGTAGTATCGGTGCTTGTTATGTGGTAGTCAGCAATAGTAAGTTCTATAGTGTATTATAGAGAAGGGGAGAGATAGACATATTAGAGAGACGTGTCCTGCTTCATAAATGGTTGAACTCTGTAGATGTCTCTAGTTCGGTAGTCTAGACTAAACTGAAGTGGTCTTTAGTTCAAACTTGGCGGTTTTTGGCCTGTTGTACACCTGACTGCGACTTCCTGTTTGTACAGGAAGTGTTGTAAAAAGACATGTGGTAAACAGTCTGCTACATATTACAATCTAGGAAAAGTATTATCATATTTTGAGGCATTTTTATTTTTTGTTTTTTGTTTATTTTAGCATTGTATAAAGAGAAAATAGTTCAGTTGATTGTAGTAAGCAGAAATGTGAAGCCAGATAAACTTCTGGTCTTATTAACAAGTGGATGTAGCCATTACCTGAAAATAAGTCACAGAGACATCATTAAACCTACATCAAAAATAAGTAAAAAATAATGTTGGTCAAATCAGTTAGTATCAGACTTGAATTTCGATTCTGAAACCTTTATAAAGGTTAAATCTTTATGAAAAGACTTAGAAAACTCTTTCAATTATCCAGGAAATTGATTTTCTTAAAATAAAGAGGAAAAAAAAAACAAACTGAAAATGTAATCCAAAATAAAAATGTACTGATAATGAATCAAAATAATTTAGATATGTTGACAAAAACCTGCACCTTTATCAGTCATCTTTGGGTCATGGTGACCATGACAGAGGATAAAATTGGAAAGACTTCTTAATTGTTCGAAAGGTTCTTTCTCTGGCCCTTCTAATTTCTGTGAGAGGGATATATTTACTTGGTCGAGCACCAAGTTAGGCCAAAGGCCATTTTGACATGCTCTCTTTATCCTTGGGCTTTTTGCAATTAGTGTCACCTTTCACCTAGATGTTTTTTCACCACATCATTTTTTTAATTTATTTTTAATCCTTAAGGATGATGATTTTTGATATGTATATACCCATTTTTGCAAACCATCCCAAAATTGTCAACGGTTCTACAAATTTAATGCAATAAAATCATAATTGCTTAAATAACATTATTACGCAAATAAATGTAATTTTTTTCTTTGAGGTAATTAACCTTTTAAACCCTAAGAAACTGATATATCGGCCCTGATAACCTAAGGCAAAAGAAGACCCACAAACATGGATATTTCAGCATTAACCTTTGGACCCTGACTAGGCAAAATTACTGAGTTACTTGGAGTGGTTCTATTAAAAGACCATATTAGAGTCAAAATGTCCATGTGTCTTTTTTTGTCTTAAGTTTCTAAGGCCAATTTAGGGTTGAAAGGATGAAAGTTCTTGATGTTGGGGTGTTTAAGTGTTCACATGAGGAAAAAAAATGTGATTAAAAATCTAGCAATTATATTTCTGTGATTAGTTGTTGGGTGATGAAACGTCAGGTGATGAAAAGTCAGTAAACCAAATTCTGGACTTCTAAGTATGTGATGATATTTTATTCACAATAACGTTATAGACTTACCACTGATATAACATTAATATGAACATTTTCAAAAGCAACTAACCAATCTAATCTGCTGTACTACCTGCCTTGTGGTTATATTAAAAGAAAACCTTCAAATTAGACTTTTAACTTTTTAAAAAAAAATGTTTCACTTTTTAAAATAATATCCATAAAAATTGTAATTTTTGTCCCCGCCTTGATTTGAATGTCTGAAAAATTAAAAAAACATAAATGAAAATTATAATAATTTTTAGTACATGATCAAGAGGAATGATTAAAAGAAAATTGAATGAAGAAATAAAAAAGCTGAGAATTCTTGCCTGCTTTGAACTGGTGAAAGAAGAACATTACTATTAAAAAACAAAAAAGATTAAAGAAAAAAAAAGCATCCATAATAACTGATGGCATAAAAAATCAAATTATCTCTAATTAATGTTCATTCAGAAAGAGCAGGTTTAGTGCTGGATATGGGGAGGAAATCTTCCCATGTTCCTGCAATACCTGGAGATGGCCAAAGGGTATTTTGGCCAAAATATTAGGAACGTAACAACAAAGATGAAAAAAAAAGTCAAATGAATTATAAAAAATAATAAATTTTTGAAAATAGAAAAATTTCAAGAGATTATTTTTCATTTTCAAATTTAAAGAATAATTGGTTTTTCTTTGGTTCATTTTATTGCCATGACACATTGTTGATGAGACCTTATAAGTCACAGAGTTTAATTATACAAGGTGTCCAAAAAGTCACTTGAAGTCTAAGGGTTTTTAAACAAAGGTTCAATATGCAGTTCAAATGCAAGTACATGTGTGAAATGGCTCCAATTTTCTAGAAAAGTTGGTTATGTCAGAAATGAAAATTTAGTAAAAAAAAAAAAGCATTAGAAATGAATTTAGTAAAAAAAAGCATTAGAAATGAATTTAGTATAAATAAGCATTAGAAATGAATTTAGTATAAATAAGCATTAGAAATGAATTTAGTAAAAAAAAGCATTAGAAATGAATTTAGTATAAATAAGCATTAGAAGTTAATTTTGCACAAAAAAGCATTAGAATTGAATTCAATATAAAAAAATAGCATTGAATGCTTCCTATGTAATAGGTTTCCTTAATTACCTTAATGAAAAGTTCCCATCACCCAAGCAAAGTCTGGCAATACTAGTATATTTATAAAACTTAGCCTCTATTTATAGTTATACTACTCAATACCAATGATAGATCATGTGTTATTGATCAGCGTGGACACAGTCTACTACCTTTAGTGATTGTCAATTTGTCATCTGTGAGATCAGAAGGCCAAAAGCTTTTCGTATTCAACCTTGTGTTGTTTTACAATTCTGAAGGCCGACTGCCTATCCACTGCCCCACGTCAAACTCCCTGTTATAATTTCTTCTTCTTAAACCGTTACACCTAGTGGTGCGTTGGGCAGCAAATTTATTTTTTGCTTTTTCTGTAGCATACTTGTTTTACGAGAAGAGGTCTCTAGCCCAATGCTCAATCCCCAACCTTGAAGACCTTTTTTGGGCCTTTCAGTGTTGCCCTTCACCTAGATGAGCTACTGTCCCAAGTAAACAAGCCCAATCTACCTGAGGAAGCTAAAGGTAGATGCAATGGTTTTGACTGGGATTTGAAATCGCATAATACGATTCCATATTCCAAGCTCGCCGCCCCCTGTTATAATTTAATGAAGTTAATTAAAACAGTTCATGAATTGTTAAGTGTGTAGATTATTTTATTTATTTTATAAAAAAAGATCCAGCGTAGCTTATAACACAAAAATAAATTAACTAACTATAGAAAAAAAAAAGGAAGAAAATTATTACTGCTGTCCCCATCAATAAAGATTTGGTTGTCTTCTGAATTCCAGAAAGTGTGTCCCTCTCTGTTGCACTAAATATAAAGAATTATACTGACGTCTTTTGTTACCAAAGTGAACTAAACAGACAATCGTATTTCCTACTTTTGCTAATCCGTTTGGTTTCATGTCAGTCAACTATTAATAGCTGTCAAACCATTGTTGATCCAAATAAAAGCAGAAATAACTGAGACAACCAAAGTTAGAATTAAAACAGCATATTTTTGTATTCATAATGAGACTAAAATTGCTTTTGTTTTTTGGAGATGAATTGCCTTTATGTATTCAATAAAATACAAAATCAGTTTGATTTATGATGTGAGATTTAAAATTCTTATACATATCTCATAATAATTATAATTTGCAATGCCTGAGATGAGAGATAATAAATTCTACAAGCATTATTGAAATTTAATTTCGTCAAAATGTAGTGAGACAGAGATAAGATCAGAACAATAGTTAAAATGTCCACCAGTTTGGGAGTTGAGCATAGGGCTAGCAACTCTTTCTTCTAAAAACAAGTTTTTCACTAAAACAGCAAAAAAAAAAAATTGCTGCCCAACACAGCACTGGGTGTAAAGGTTGATGGATAGTTAGAATAATGTATCTAAAACATATTTCATAATTTCAAATAGTTTTTTTTTTCTTGTTATATTCTTTTATTGGCAGAAAAACCTGGTTTTGCTTTAAAGCAACAGCATTTGTCTGTTGTGTGAGGGGGAGGTCGTTGTGGTTTTGACTGTGTGTATCGAAGTTGAGGTGTTGCTATTTAATTTGTAGTATGTAAGTTTTGTTGCTTGATATTCACTGGGTTCGTTGTTTGCTGTTTGGTCAAATGTTCCCAGGAATCGTGTGGTATACGGTCAGTGCTTGGAGGCGAAATAGACGAATACTTGCACGCTTAGATGTTAGCTCATTGACTCCCAAACTATGATAAAATCCCCCTCTACATACTGTCGTAAATTTGTGTCATAAAACTGTCTGCTACAGCTTGAAAACTCATGAAGAAATTACAAATATTGCATTCTGTGTGCAAGTTGGTAATTTTGCTAAGTCAGGATCCAAAGGATAATAAAAAAAGTGGAATGTTATATTTCCACTAAAAGTCAGAATAAAAAAATGTTTTGGAGCTCAGAATAAAAAAGATATTTTCAAAATATTTTCTACCAGCAGATTCAATGGAAGACAAATAATGGAATTTGATTTCAATAAGTCAATTTTCAGTTGTGGCTTAATAAAAAGTGAAAGCTATAAAAAGTAAATAATAACAAATAAAGCATTTTCAATAGAAAAAAGTTGATGAAAAAAATAAGTCAACAGATAACAACTAAAGATAAAATCACATTCAATTGAAGATCAAGAAAATATATTTTCAATCATTGCTTTGAATTTAAGAGGAAATATTCTCAATTGTTGGATAATAATGAAAAACTATTTTCAATTTTAGATCAATGATTTACAAAATAAAACATTTCTAGAAGTAAGATAGTTAAAAAGAATAATAGAAAAAAAAATGGGGAAATGTATAGATATTAAAATACATTAAAAGCTTGTATATTGTCAAACTTGGGACTAGTGAACTAAAAGGTTAGATGAAGTATAAAAGAGTGATAAAAAACTTTTAATAAGGGTTTAAGTCAGAAATATTATTAAAGATTCACTTTATTTGTGCAATATATTTTAATAATATATTTTAATAATATATTTTCAATATAAAAATATATTTTAATAGTATATTTGAATAATATATTTTATCAATATATATAATGTCATACAGATAATTTTTTTCATTTATAATTGCAAAAAAAAAAAGATTTGGAAAAAGATTTTTAATTGTAAAGCATTTACATCATAAAGCCAGATAAGAATTATAAAAGGAGCAAGAATCAAAATAAAAAAACTATCCAATAAGAAATGTTACTGTGTTCTATGGGCTTGTTGAAATTTGAATAAAGTAAATAGATTTAAATAAAGTTACAAACAGTAAATCTCATTCTTAAACATTTATACAGCACAATTTATAACAATAAAATTATTTTAATTATTTACAGTATCACAGCTTATTTTAAAGAAATGCTGGAAATTCCCTCCATAAGACATTAATTGCTACTGCACACTAACTTTTTGTACACCCTGCATTAAAGACGATGCAAGGCAAATTTTAAAGCCATATTATTTTTGAATCCATTATATATGCCATCAGTTATGTTTTTCTACTTTTGTTTTCATTTCCAAATGAAATTTTCATGGATTTCTTTTTTCTTAAAAAAATCATTGATGAAGCATTAAAGAACATCGGATTTTTTTGGTTTTTAATTTTGACAATAAAAATAAACACAAAGAATTTTACAAAAATTCTCAAGGGGTGAATATTTTTGCTAATAATTTCTCATTTGCTTTTTCCTCGTCTTGTTTACTGAAATGAGATATTATTTTGAAATGGTTTTTGTTTTTTCTTATTTTTAATTTTCAGTTCGGGTTTATAATACACATTGCAAATAAACGTCATTATTCAAAATTTGGGAGAAACATTCTATTTTTAAAATAGCTAGAACACAAAATGTTTTCTATAAAAATGTATTAATGACGTTTCCTTAGTAACCAATTTCAAAGCAGATATTTGAATTAATCATCATTAGAAAATAAATTGTTTTTAATATTTCTGTACTTTAAGGTGAACAATTAGTTGATAGCACTTGGGGACTTTTTGTTATCTATTAATATATATATATATATATATGTATATATATATATGTATATATATGTGTGTGTGTGCATATATATGTGTGTGTATATATATATGTGTGTGTGTGTGTATATATATATATATATGTGTGTGTGTATATATATATATATATATATATATATATATATATATTTGGTAAAG
>JAUZSX010352634.1:0-10060 GCA_034780655.1 Idiosepius hallami
CCCTCCAGCTATGGGTTAAATAGTGCAAGACCTCAACGGCGGATGTGGCGGATGATGTCTACAATGACACAACGCCATTGGAGGCGGTCGAAGGCTGCAACAGAGGATGGTCTCCAGTCGTCGTGAATCTCTCAATGCCATTGGAACCAGGTCAAAATCTGCCAAGGGGTCGTGTGGTGACTGCAGGTGCATCAGTCTCCCCACGTTAAAAGACATCGCGCACATGCGTCTTCCCGAGGGGGTCCACAGGGACCAAAACGGAGGACAGTCATACTCGAACACGAGTGACCGCCGATGATAATGATGATGTTGTTTAACTTCGGTGATCAAGAGGGAACTGGTGTCTCGAACGTGACTTGTCCGTACTTTGCATGTATGTGTGTATGTGGGTGATAACAGTTATTGTGAATTGTATTTGTTGTTCGGCTGTGGCGGCAAATCGATTGTCCTCCCACTGCGCATGCGTTCGAATAAGATGAAAGGTTTTGAAAATGGGCCGATAATGCGTTGAGATGAATGTTGAAACTGCCAAATGCGATCGACAGGCGTACGCACACGGCCAGTAATCTGTTCGAGGTATTTATTAGCCGGGGAGGGCGGGCGTTTGGGGGGGTGGACGTCATAGAATCCCCCATCACTAAGCAGCATTTTGAGTACTGGCAAGTCAAGCTGGAGACATCGGTTCCCGCCTGATAACCAAAGTTAAGCAACGTAGAGCCTGTCCATACTGTTGGAATACATGGGCAGCGACGGTGGAACATTGGTAAAATCTCGGGCTCTGGAATCGTAGTGCGCTAGTCAAAACCATTGTAATCACATTTAGCTACCTCGGGGAGATGAAGCTCGCTAACTCGGGTGAGCATCTCATCTAGGTGAAGGGTAACACCGAATGCAAAAATCCCGGGTAAGATTACTTAAAAATGTCCTTATGCCAAACTTGGGTTGGTGCTCACCAAGTAAATATAATACTGTTGGAATACAGTGGAGATCAAAGTTTTAAAATCAAAACAATAGTGGGGATCCAGTTTTCGAAACTCATTCGGTCAAAGACTTATTATATCAGTGGCTTTCAAACTTTTTTTTGCCAGCACCCTCTTCACCACTGAACCAAAATGCAAGCGCCCCATTTATCGTTGAGCCAAAACTCTAGCACCCCCTTCACCGCTAAACCAAAATGCCAGTGTCTCCTTCACTGCTGAACAAAAATGCCAGTGCCCCCTTAACCGCTGAACCAAAATGGCAGCGCCCGACTTTTCCAACGAACGCCCTAACGACGGCACATCTAGAAGAATATATTGCGAAAGTATAAACGCAGGAACGGATATTTGCAGTGACTGGGGAACGTTTAATTAAATCGTCCTGTTTTTCCAGCTTTTCTACCAACACAAATTGAATATTTTACTGTAATTGGCCTCCTTTCAAAAAAAGGCCTCCTTTCAAAATTTTAGTATCCCTCATTCGACTACTTACTCACCATGGGGCAATATTGCCTATTTTGAAAACCACTTGCTTCTATGATATATTTATAGTTGCAAACCAAACCAAGTTAGGCACAAAGCCAGTTTTACGTGCTCATTATATTTCTAGGCTTTTGCGAAATGAAACCCCTTCACCGAAAAGAGTTAGTTTTATCCACCCGTTTTTTATATCAGTTTTATCTTTACACCTAAACGAGTTACTCTCACGCTCCGAATTATGATACAGCTGAAAGTGTATGATTAATACGATTCCAGGATCCGAGCTTTTACTGAGGCTCCACCTTCACTGTCCTCTGTATATTTATCTTTATCTATCGGCTCCTACACGCATTTACGTATACGGTACTGTCATCCTATCCCTTATCTTCGCTTATGCGATGGGATGGCAGAAGGCGATAGAGGGCCCGCTGTGGATATTGTTTAGAGTGGTTGTGGCAGCGCAACGGCCACGCATACTCACTTTGACCTACATCGCATTTGCCGCGGCTCAAAGACGTGTGACACATGTGGTTTCAATGATACAGGTTGCATCTGGCTGCCAGGTTCTTAAATCATCAAGACGCGCCTTACCACCTACCTGACAGGCGTTTCTTTCCCTGGGCTTTTAAAATCAGTGTTGTCCTTCACCTAAATGAGACATTCTACCGGGTTAACGAGCCTCATCTGCCTAGTCAGTAAAAGGTAGATGCAATGGTTTTGACTGGGATTTGAACTCGCGTAATACGATTCCGGAGTCAAGGATTTTACCAATGCTACGCTGCTCCACCTACGCTGCCCTATGTGCATATAACTGTAGAAACAATAACTAAAGTCTTAAAAATATAATATATATACTTGATGAGCAGCACCAACCAAGTTTGGCACAAGGCCATTTCTAAGGTGAATGCAATTGATATTAACTGGGATTTGAACTCGCGTAATACGATTCCGGAGTCAAGGCTTTTACCAATGCTGCTACGTTGTTTCACCTTTGTTGTCCTGTGTGCATATAACTGTAGAAACAATAACTAAAGTCTTAAAAATATAATATATATACTTGATGAGCATCACCAACCAAGTTTGGCACAAGGCCATTTCTAAGGTGAATGCAATTGTTTTTTAACTGGGATTTGAACTCGCGTTCAATATATATACTTGTCGAGCAGTAACCAACCAAGTTTGGCACAAGGCCATTTTAAAGGTGAATGCAATGGTTTTTGACTGGGATTTGAACTCGCGTAATACGATTCCGGGGTTAAAGCTTTTACCAATGCTACGCTGCTCCACCTACGCTGCCCTGTGTGCATATAACTACAGAAACAATAACTGAATTCTTTAAAAAAATAAATACACGTCTTTGTTCGTATTTCTTTTTTTTTAATTCTTTAATTCTCTATTTGTTCCAGTAATAAAAATCTTTTTTTAGGCGTATAAAAACCAAACGAGCAGCAAAATTCCATTAAAATAATTAAGCACTGATAGATACAAAACAGGTAGAGTGGGTTGGTGGAGACTGGAATTCGGTGTGCCCCACTCTCCAAGTGCGGACTATTACAGAGGGCCCACTCCAGACCGACCGAAAGACCATCTCAGTTATTAGTGTCTGTGTGTTTCAAGTTATTCTAGTCAAAAATCGATGGTAAGGCTTGCAAAAGAACGAGTCAAGCCGTGTTAAAAGAGAATTAAAAACAACAAAAAGGAAACCGAATACACTTATGGAAAATAATGAAGTGGCCTACGAAGGCTAGAAAGTATATTAGTCGCCGTGTTTTGAAAAAAAATCTTTTTTAATCCTAGATATAAAACTATATAATTTCTAGAACTATTTTCTGTGCTGTTATCATCATTATCATTGTTAGCTTCAATGTTGTCCTTATCATTAACATTAACATACTAGAAAGTATATTAGTTGCCGTGTTTTGAAAAAAAATCTTTTTAAATCCTAGATATAAAACTATAATTTCTAGAACTATTTTCTGTGCTGTTATCATCATTATCATTGTTAGCTTCACTGTTGTCCTAATCATTAACATTAACATACTAGAAAGTATATTAGTCGCCATGTTTTGAAAAAAAATCTTTTTTAATCCTAGATATGAAACTATATAATTTCTGGAACTATTTTCTGTGCTGTTATCATCATTATCATTGTTAGCTTCACAACCTTTAAGGTGAGGCTTGAATATTTGTATATCTATTGTCCTCATCATAATCATTAGTTTTTGGACTCTTGTTCTTATCATTAACATTAACATACTAGAAGGTATATTAGTCGCCGTGGTTTGAAAAAAAATCTTTTTTAATCCTAGATATGAAACTATATAATTTCTAGAACTATTTTCTGTGCTGTTATCGTCATTATCATTGTTAGCTTCACAACCTTTAAGGTGAGGCTTGAATATTTGTATATCTATTGTCCTCATCCTTATCATTGTTACCCTCACAATACTTGTGATGAGGCTTGATAAATAGTGCATCTATTTTTGGACTTTTGTCCTTATCATTAACATTGTTACGTTCTTGTTCCTTGAGATAAAGCACAATTTGTTGTTCCATTTTTTCAGACTGTTGTCCTCATCCTTATAATTCTTACCTTCCATAATCATCATCGGCGGTCACTCGTCGTCGAGTATGGCTGTCCTCCATCTTAGTCCCTATGAGCCTTCAGATGAGCGCAGAACCCGATCCTAGGCCTTGTCACTACAGGAAGTTTTCTAACCGGGAGGTAAAGTAGGATGGGACGCCTGCGCATGATGTCTTTTAACATAGCGAGACTGATGCACCTGCAGCCACCACACGACTCCTTAGCAGAGGAGGGCTTGGTTTCAATGGCATGGAGAACCACGACGGCTGGAGTTCATCTACCTTTGCAGCCTTTACCGCCTTCAGTGTCGTTGTGTCATTGTTGTCATCCTCCTCCGTTGAAATCTTTTTAGATTGCGCTTTTTCTGGAACCTCCTGCTTAACCTTACCACCATGGGTGACGCTACCAGGAGCCTAAGCTTCACAATCCTTGGGATAAGGCTTGATAATTTGTTCATCTATTTTTCAGACTGTTGTTCTTATCTTAATGTTATTTTCACTGTGCTTCAGATGAACTATGATAATATTTAAATTGAAATTGTTTTTATTTTGAGATCTGGTTCAATCTCGCGCCATTATTCCTGGTAAGAATGAGCAAATTAAATCCAATATGTAAATTATCCAAGGGTATCAAAGGCTCAAAATAGATAAATCCAAGTTTAAATAATGGTCTCAACAATACCAGCAAGTAGGAGCAGCAGCGGCGAAATGGCAGGAATTTGTTAAGTCAGTTATGACTACGTAATACATATTATGGGTTGTTCAAATAGTTCGTAAATACTGATGATTCTTTTTAATTTTGGTTATTTTTGTTAGCTTAGCGAGTAAAATGTCCAACCTTAACCAGCTTGTGACAAGATAATAGATAATGGTTGTCCCAAAAGTTCGTGAATATTGATTTTGTTTTTGTTTTTGTTTTTAATCTTAGGAATAGTTTTTTTTTCTATTGCTAGTGTTAATGAAGTTTTGGGACAACCTAATATTTTTTTCAGTTTTTTTTTTCTGTTTTTTCTATTTATTTTTTGTTGTTCTGTTTTTGATAATAATAATAATAATAATAATAATAATAATAATAATAATAATAATAATGTTGTCATCATCATCATTATTATTATTATTATTATTATTATTATTATTATTATTATTGCAAAGAGCTTTAGGAGTTGCTTCTTTTTTCTTTTCTTTCCTTTTTTTTTAAAGTTGTTTAATTCTAATCAAGCGAGAAGAGCCAGTTGTTCTCCAGATGTACGGTCTCACGTGATCACCTCGGATTCTTATTTTTGCTGTTATTCTGATCAGTGTCCAGCGAACGATGCCAGATTTCCGAGATTAACACAATTCTTCGCAAAACTAATGAGAGAATAAGAACGCATCACAGGTGCACAACGGATCAGCCGCTTCCAGCTTTTTGATTTTTACCGTCTTTAGCAAGACTCTGGCTTCACACATTAAATCCTTTTTTTAAGAGGATTTGAAAAAAAATAAAATGAAAAAAAGATTAACTCTCTTTGCAAATACTTTTTCTTTTTTTAAATCTGGATCTGAATCAATTTTATCATTATTAGTAATAAAAAAAATCTATAATAAAAAAGTTCTATGAATCATTTTGTTTTTGAACTCATCGATTAAAAAAAATATCTATCGATCTAAAATGTTTGTTTGTTGGTTCGTATTTTACAGCATATCAATCTTTTAAAGTTATTTGATGCAGGGATCTGGGCGACGAGGTGGAGGGAGCATAAGTAAAAGCTGGACTATGGAATCGTATTAGGCGAGTTCAAATCTCAGTGAAAACCATTCTTTATACCGTTAGCTACCTTGGAGGTGAAGGGCAATACTGATTTCAAAAACTCAAATAGGTCCTCCATGTTGGGGGTTGACCATAGAGCTAGCGACTCTTTCTCGTAAAAAAAGTATGTTACGAAAAAAGCAAAAAAAAAAAATAAAATTGCTAGGTGTAATGGGGGATGAATGCCGATAACAATCGATTATGGTAAACGCTCTTTTGTACAAGTATGATATTTACTTGCTGAGCACCCCCAAGTTTGGCACAAGGCCATTTTTACGTGCTCTTACCCGGGCTTTATATATTCGGTGTTACCCTTCACCTAGATGAACTGCTCTCCCGAGCTAACGAGCACCATCTGCCCGAGGCTGCTAAAGTGAAAGTAATGGTTTTGACTATCTTTTTCTATCTTTCTCTTTTTCTATCTTTCCCTCTTTCTCTTTCTCTCATTCTAAATTTCTATCTTTCTCTTTCTCACTTTCTCTCATTTGATCTTTCTCACTTTCGTGTATATGTATATACATATATATATATATATTTATATATAATGTAAGTTATTGTTCTTCTGAAGCATCATAATGTTTAGGAATTAACTTTATTATTGGAATTTTGTCCTCATCTTAGTAGGTTTTTTTGATGTTTATACACTACATTTCGGCCTAGAACGTGGTTCGATAGACAACAACTATAGAAGTCAGTGATTACTGAGGATTCGGTAACGAGACCCAGAATCCCTATCTGGGGTTACGATTAAACAACACCTGAAGACGACCTGAGGGAGACTAGGTAGAAACGTAATGTAGAAACATCAAAAAACCTACTAAGGTGAGTTACATATTACAATTTCAAAATCATACAGCCTAACTACTGTCCAAAGTGGACTTGCCGTAGGATTCGAACTCACGTATTCGATTCCCAAATCCGAATCCCTGTCCACTGTCTTTAGTCGAATTTGAACCGACGTATTACAATTCCCAAACCCGACAGCCAACCCACTGTCCCAAGTGGACTTACTCTGAATTCAAAATAGTAAAACCAAAATAACTTCATCTTCAAAAACTTTTGGTCTTCGTTGAATTAAATGTCAGTTAATTGTGAATTAGTCTTTGAAAGAAGTGTAATCTAAATAAATTCGAGTTGAACCGCACCATCCTGACCACCCAGCCTGGGGCTCTTGTTACCAAGATGAATTGTTCAGCGTGCCAAGATACGACTAGTGTTATACTCTTAAGCTGACAGGAACAATCAAAGTTCTCTATGATATCCACTCCGAAACAGAGAGGAATTTGCCCAAAGGCGAATTGGTCAGAGCAACTAGTTTTTGAAAATCTCGGCTCGAACGAACAAATTACAAGCGATTCATTGGTTCATGGCTGAAAAGGGGGGGGGAGAAGGAAACCTTTCTATTTCTCTTACTATCTTTTTGTCTTTCTGTCTTTCTCTTTATGTGTTTCTGTCTTTATCTCTTTCTCTTACAATCTTTCTATTTTTCTATCTTTTTCTCTTTCTCTTTTTCTGTCTTTCTATCTTTCTATCTTTCTCTTTTTCTATTTTTCACTCTTTCTCTTTCTCCCATTCTATATTTCTATCTTTCTCTTTCTCCCTTTCTCTCATTCGATCTTTCTCACTTTCTATCTTTCTCTCTTTCTCTTTCTATCTTTTCCTCTTTCTGTCCATCTTTCTCTTTTCTCTTTTTCTGTCTGTCTATCTTTCTCTCTTTCTCTTTGTATCTCTTTCTTTTTCTGTCTTTCTATCTTTCTCTTTTCTCTTTTTCTGTCTGTCTATCTTTCTCTCTTTCTCTTTTTCTCTTTCTCTCATTCTATCTTTCTTTCTATCTTTCTATTTTTCTCTCTTTTTCTCTTTCTATCTTTTTGTCTTTTTGTCTTTCTCTTTATGCCTTTCTGTCTTTCTCTCTTTTTCTCATTCTATCTTTCTCTCTTTCTATATTTCTGTATTTCTATATTTCTCTCTTTCTCTCTTTCTCTCTTTCTGTCTTTCCATCTTTCTCTTTTTCTCTCTTTTTCTCTTTCTATCTTTTTGTCTTTCTGTCTTTATCTTTCTATCTTTCTGTCTTTCTTTCTTTACCTCTTTCTATTACTGTCTTTCTTTCTTTCTATTACTATCTCTCTCTTTCTGTATCTTTCTCTCGTGCTTTTCTTTCCATTTTTCTTTCTATCTTTTTCTCTTTCTCTTTCTATCTTTTTCTCTTTCTATCTTTTTCTCTTTCTATATCTTTCTGTGTGTATATATCTATATCTGTGTATAACCGTTCTCCCTCTTTCTCTTCCCTGTCGTCTGAATCTGAATGCCTACAAGATCAAATTGTCTTTCCTTATTCATTTTTAAATAATTCGAGGGGTATTTTTCGGACAATTGTCCTCATCTTTATTTTAATCTTTATTTTTTCCTTTGCGACGTTTCGACCGGGTGTAACTTCGGTCTTCATCGGATCTAAATGAGTTTATGTTTGCTAAATTTGTTTTTATAATGTTTATGCTGCTAAAAAAAGAACAAAATATGTGTTGTTATAAAACGGAATGTAGGAGAAAAACACAAATACGCGCAGAGAACTTAACTTAATACAAAATCAAAAATCTACCAACGTAAGCATTAGAAAAATAAAAGTTAACAAACATGAACTCGTTTACACCCGATGAAGACCAATGGTCCACCTGGTCGAGACGTCAGGAAGAAAAAATAAATGTGAAAATAAAGATGAAAAAAATTGTCCGAAAATACTCCTAGAATTATTATTCATACCTCATCTCAAGGATTACTTAAAAAAAAGAAATATGAAAATAAAGATTTGGACAGTTTTTCGAAAAATGTTCCTAAAATTCTTAATCATATCTCATCTCAAGGATTACGAAGAAAAATTAATATGAAAATAAAGATGAGGACAATTCTCTGAAAAATACTCCTAGAATTCTTAATCATATCTCATCTCAAGGATTACGAAGAAAAAATTAATAAGAAAATAAAGATGAGGACAATTGTCCGAAAAATACTCCTAGAATTCTTAATCATAGCTCATCTCAAGGATTACGAAGAAAAAATTAATATGAAAATAAAGATGAGGACAATTGTCCGAAAAATACTCCTGGAATTATTAATCATACCTCATCTCAAGGATTACGAAGAAAAAATAATATGAAAATAAAGATGAGGACAATTGTCCGAAAAATACTCCTAGAATTATTAATCATATCTCATCTCAAGGATTACGAAGAAAAAATAATATGAAAATAAAGATGAGGACAATTGTCCGAAAAATACTTCTAGAATTATTAATATATCATTAGTTAATTTAACGAAGAGAATATCTTTTAGGGGAAAGTCTGCTAAATTATGATTATTTGAGAAAACGATTCCCTATTTTAGACAAGTAGATAAAAATGATATTGAAAATTCAAGGAACGCTCTTTTTGTTTCAAAAATAATAACGAACGTCAACAGAGGAAATGAAAAAACAAATGCCGATAAATATTAATTAATATAGAAAAATGGGAGTGGGGTCGATTTTGCCCCCAGGGCGAAGGTAAAGTGAAAGAGAAGAATAGAGGTAAATGTATCAGCAGCAGAAAAGAGATCATGGCTTGGGCAGAAAGATTAAAAAAAAGGAAAAAAGAAAAAAAAGAAAAAAAAGAAAAAAAGAAAAAAAAAGACAAAAAAAAGACTAAAAAAGATAAAAAAGAAAAAAAAAAGAAAAAAAGAAAGAAAAAGAAAAATAGAAAAAAAAAAGAAAGAAAAACAAACACATGCTAAAAGCGTTTAATTAAATATTTTATGCCGTTCGGAAATTGATGACATGTTTGTAATAAATGTCAGTAAGAATTATCTTTGTCGTTATTTTGGAAAATGAGTTTCTTTAATTTACACTATTTACAAGCCAGGAACGATTGCCAGAACTGATGGTCATTTTATTGCCTGATCAATATTTCAAAGATGGCTTTTTATTGTTTTCCCAAATGTTTCAGAAGACGATTTATAATTTGTGCATGTTTCCTGGCAAAAGTTCTAGCGAAAGAATTCGTTCAAAATGATTGGTCAAAGTCTGTGTATTCAGGGCGGTCGACGTGGCTCAGTGGATAGACAATCTTCGGAACTGTACTACGCAAGTTCGAATCCAAGTTGTTCCCTCTACATTCACATGTTGGCTAATACCCTTGGGAAAGGTATGAAGCCAAATCTTCCCTCCAGCTATGGGTTAAATAGTGCAAGACCTCAACGGCGG
>JAUZSX010352664.1:0-10060 GCA_034780655.1 Idiosepius hallami
AATATAAAAAGCCCGGGTAAGAGCACGTAAAAATGGCCTTGTGCCAAACATGGGTTGGTGCTCACCAAGTAAATATAATAACTCCATGAAACTGCATGTATAGTTGTGTTTGTTTGTTTTTCTGTGTCTCTGTGTACTTTTTATATATTTTTATATATTCACATATTTTACATTCAATTTTGATTAAATTTATTGTTATATTGCAAATTTAATGATACTCTCTACTTGGTGAAAAGTTGATAAACTTGAAAGCACCCATAACTTATTTCTGTAATTCTGTTTATAGAGCATTTGTTAAACATTATACAAGAGTACCTCAAAAACTAATGTCTCCTGTTATCTATTCTGACCAAATGAATCGGATGGTATTGCAAATTGCATTAATATGATGACCTGTTCTCTCTCCCAGATGTACTGGCATGTCCTTCCTCTGATGCACCCAGAGTTCAGGCAAGAGAAATGCTTACTCAATACAAGGACCATCCAAGGAAGCTTAACAGTCCTGGCAGAGATCCAAACTATGTCTCATTTTTTTGCGTTGGCTTGTGAACGCTTTGCTTGCCGCCCGCACCGCTGTTGTCTGGTGCAATCAGACCTTAGATACCGCCACTCTTATGGGAGGTGCAGCATAGGTGGGAGACGCACCACTGATGGAACTGGCCACACAGAGCCCCAACTATGCCCCCTAGGGAGCCATCATTAGTCAAAGATGCCATGATTCGATCTCTATGGCATTGTCTGTAATGACATACACTTGCCAATATGATGACTGAACATATGCATTCATGATTTGAAAGTTTCATTTCTCTGTTTCAGATATTGACAGTGTGAGACTCTTAAGAAAGCAACTTCTGTCTATTTATTAATTTATTTGTCTGTCACTTAGATGAGCCACTCTCAGTGAGTGGACCAGTCTTGGCTATCCAGGTTTTAGAATCAGTGTTATCCTTACTCCTAGATGAGTTACCCTCCCAAATCTCATCTACCTGTTAAGTCTATTTATTAATTTATTTGTCTGTCACTTAGATGAGCCACTCTCATTGAGTGGACCAGTCTTGTCTATCCAGGTTTTAGAATCAGTGTTATCCTTACTCCTAGATGAGTTACCTTACCAAATCTCATCTACCTGTTAAGTCAGTCTCTATAGTACTCTTTTAATCTGCATCAAACTGTTGACATCTTTTAATTAATCCCTGTTAGTTTTTAATTAGATTTCAACTTGTTTATTCTCTTTTGTTTCAATTTCTAATCTTCATTTTTTTGTTTTCATTCTTTCTTTCAAAATGTCATCCTTTTAGTTGATTTTACTCTGCAGACGACAGCATTGATCTTAACTCTTTCTTGCAATTGGGGCCAATTGCAAGAAAGAATTCTATACAATCTAGAATATTCTTTGTAACCGCCATGAAAAGGAATTTTTTTTTTTTATTCTTTCCACCTTATCTCTGAAAGAGTTTGATCTCTGATATTTTAGAGAGATTTGATTTTAGTAAAACACTAGCAAGTTTACTCGACATTGCCAGGGTAATTTTGATATTTACTTGGTGAGCACCCGCAAGTTTGGCACAAGGCCATTTTTACATGCTCTTACCCGGGCTTTATATATTCAGTGTTACCCTTCACTTATATGAACTGCTCTCCTGAGCTAACGAGCCCCATCTGCCTGAGGCAGCTAAAGTGAAAGTAATGGTTTTGACTGGGATTTGAACTCGCGTGACACGATCCTCCTTTCTGTTTATGTTTGGTAGTCATGACGTTGATTCATTTTCTAAAAATCCCTTATTTTCTTTTTTATTATAAACGTCTCTCATGGCAACGTAAGTTTTTTTTATATTTAGAAATATTTGTATCTCAATTTTAAACCAACAGAAGAAAATTATTATAAAAGATAAAAATTAAGTTTTAGACTAAACAAATTCTAATAGTAAACGAAATAAGGGTGTTGCCCTTGCAATCAAAGAGAATTTAACTTTAAGGGACCCTAAGCTACACTCTAAACTCACTAATGCTTTTCTCTAGTAAATTCATTTGTTAACATGCAGAACCGTGTTTAGGGGACCCTAAGCTACACTCTGAACCCACTAATGCTTTTCTTTACTAAATTCATTTGTTAACATCCAGAACCGTGTTTAGGGGACCCTAAGCTACACTCTAAACCCACTAATGCTTATCTCTACTAAATTCATTTGTTAACATACAGAACAATGTTTAGGGGACCCTAAGCTACACTCTGAACCCACTAATGCTTTTCTCTACTAAATTCATTTGTTAACATGCAGAAGCGTGTTTAGGGGACACTAAGCTACACTCTGAACCCACGAATGCTTTTCTCTACTAAATTCATTTGTTAACATGCAGAAGCGTGTTTAGGGGACACTAAGCTATACTCTGAACCCACAAATACTTTTCTTGACTAATTTCATTTGTTAACCTGCAGAACCATGTTAAAGGGACCCTAAGCTACACTCAGAACCCACTAATGTTTTTCTCTAGTAAATTCATTTGTTAACATGCAGAACTAAATTCATTTGTCATCATGCAGAACTGTGTTAAGGGGACCCTAAGCCACACTCTGAATCCTCTAAAGTTAATAGTAACCCACTAATGCTTTTCTCTATTAAATTCATTTGTTAACATGCAGAACCGTGTTTAGGGGACCCTAAGCTACAATCTGAACCCACTAATGTTTTCCTCTACTAAATTCATTTGTTAATATGCATAACCGTGTTTAGGGGACCCTAAGCTACACTCTGAACCCACTAATGCTTTTCTCTATTAAATTCATTTGTTAACATACAGAACCGTGTTTAGGGGACCCTAAGCTACACTCTGAACCCACTAATGCTTTTCTCTATTAAATTCATTTGTTAACATATAGAACCGCATTTAGGGGGGCCCTAAGCTACACTCTGAACCCACTAATGCTTTTCTTGACTAATTTCATTTGTTAACCTGCAGAACCATGTTTAAAGGGACCTTAAGCTACACTCAGAACCCACTAATGTTTTTCTCTACTAAATTCATTTGTTAACCTGCAGAACCATGTTAAAGGGACCCTAAGCTACACTCAGAACCCACTAATGTTTTTCTCTCATAAATTCATTTGTTAACATGCAGAACTAAATTCATTTGTTATCATGCAGAACCATGTTTAGGGGACTCTAAGCTATACGCTGAACCCACCTAAGATAAATTATCTTTGGGTGCAAAGTCGGGGCCATTTTTTTTTTTCAAGATTATAATTTCTTACCTTAGAAACTGTGTGTTCGTGTAAGACGAGGGAATCGGGTTCGAGCGCACGGCACGCAGTGGTTGTTTCACCGGTGAAATAACCAAGTCCTGGTACTTTTTTTTTCGTTTTATCGAAGACAAGGTACGCCGTAAACTGCCCAGTTTTGCTCGGAATGAGCTCTCCTCTTGTGTAAAGGTATTTAGCTCAAGTAACGAGCCTCCGAGTTGAGACTTTTTATCCATTGTAACCGTGGAACACGCAGACACTGAGAGACAAATCCCTTATTCAATATATATATATATATATATATATATATATATATATATATAGTTTGATATATACTCCACGTAATAAAGATACGGAGAGAGAACGTTGACTGTTTTAAGTGCTGCTTGTTTTAAGATATTCTTGTGTTAAGAAACATTTTTAAAAGTTGTTCTCCTGACGATCCTGTAAGTGAAATCCCGGTAGAGAATATTATTCAATATTTGAATATAAAAAGGTTGAGATATACTCCTCGTAATAAAGATACGAAGAGAACGTTGACTGTTTTAAGAGCTGCTTGTTTTAAGATATTCTTTTGTTAAGAAGCATTTTTAAAAGTTGTTCTCCTGACGATCCTGTAAATGAAATCCAGATAGAGAATACTATTCAATATATATATATATATATATATATATATATATATATTTGTGTGTGTGTGATTATGAATTATGATTAAGTAAACGGGTGTTATAATATATATATATATAAACTAAAACTGAACTGTATATTCATAAATATCTGGCAGATAAAACTAACATTTACGAGTATCATTCCAAAAGTAATGCTTTTCTTTAATTTTTAAAGACAGGAATTTTTTTTTTTATTTCTCAACACACACACATATTAATTCTTTTGAGCGTAAAGGCACGGTATATTGGTGATAGTAACCTAAAGCAAAAAAGACAATATGGTCCGCTAATAAAATGGTTATGAGTGACTAGTTGTTAATTTGTCTAAGTCAGGTTCCAAAAAAATATATGTTTCACTAAATATATTAAATTTTTCTTTCCAATATCGAAAAGAAAAAAATTTAATTCTCTATAATAATACGTATCTGAATAAGATATTCTGCCTAAGTATACTAAACATAAAATATATATATATATATATATATATATATGATAGATATCTATTTTTCAGTCGATTGTAATTCGTACTTATGTGTTTGTGTAACATAAATGGCCATATATTTTGTTCAATACTCGCCTAATAATTTATTGGCCAAGATAAACGGCCATGTCTTATAAATCAACATCTTCAGCCGAACCGGAATCCTTTTCGTTTTGGCTTTCTTCCCGTGACCTAATGACATTTCGAATCTGAATCGTCCACAAATTTTAGGCCTTTACAATGTAAACCTGTCTTTGGATCAACAATATAGGTTTTTTCTTTGTTTCTTTGATTTGTGATTCATTCTTTATTATTTTTTTATTGCTATTTCTTCCGATTTTGGTTGTATATCTTCCTGGACATTTATAGATCGCTATCATTTAAATCGAGAAAAATTGAATTGTTATATACGTACATCGTCCTTATTTCAGCCAGGGATGCAGACGTACAAGCTACTGTGGCCCGTGTCCACCAATGAAATTCAGAGGGGATTGTAAATCGCATTGTTCTGATGAATGATCTTATGCATTTGTGATCTAGATGTTTAATCTCTCTTTTGCAGATATTGACGATTTGAGATTCTGAGGAAGCAACTTTTGTCATCGACTTTGCTCAGAATCAGAGGGTCGCCATTAAGTTTCTATATGCCAAAAGAATTAAACTGATCAACATTCACCGGTGTCAATTGAAGGTTTACGAAGCTGATGCCGTTAATTTCGGCAAAGTTAGTTAGCCAAATTTAGAATTGGGTCCGAATATATCTGAGAGGTTATAAATGTAACTTACGAAACGATCCAAAATTTGACAGTCTTGTTCATTGTTAGTAAAAGTTCATTGAGAAATGTGTTGTCTTTTCAGACTCAAGCTCACAACAGGTTATCCCTTTTAATGATAGCATTCATGGCTTCTTTAATAAGTATTAAATATAGGCTTTACTTTTGACTGAAGTTGGTAAGATGATTTCCATAAATCTTTTGCATAAACTCAGAAAACACTGCAAAACATTAGTTTAATGATTAAAATTTGGAATCGTAGATGTAATACCCAAGTTTAAATCTTTTGTGTTTCTGAAAAACATCATAATGGTTTGACATAAGGTTTGAATTTCTGTATTCCTGTTTTAAGTGGATTAATTCAACGAGTGTTCTTCCGGTTAAATTAGTACGGTCAAATCACGTTGGAGACACTGATTCCTGCCAGATCACGGAAGTTAAGCAACGTAGAACCTGTTTAGTACTACTACCACTTAGGAATATCAGGTACTATACAAGGCTGGTGGGCAGTTTGTGGCATGATCATTTAAATGCATCAAGTATTTGCACTTAAAGGCTTTTCCCCACCCCAACTTCCCTCACAGTGACTTATCAGGGTCTGTTAACGTCATCAATTAGAGTTTCACCTAGAGTGAGGACTAGGAGCCTCAAGATAGTCTGTGATTACAAAAAAGACTCTATAAGAGGAAGAGAAAAGGTCTTCCTGCTTAAAAACCAGTAACAGTTAAATAGTCTCTCTGTTGTTTAAAGGAATATTTAATTTTTAAAAATGATTGATCTCTTTATGTGTGGCTCTTTACAACATAATTAAATTTAAAAAGTAAAAATAATTATTTTCACACATTCCAGTAATAAAGACATTTTTTTTTTAGAAAATTTTCAATCTAAAATTATTACATATAAAAAATTACAAGAAAATGTCTCTAAGAGACAGCTGATCAATTTTATACTATAATTAAATGTTTATAAGAGCAAACAGCATTAAAGCAAACAAGCCATAAGTGTATTTAAACCAATAACAAAAGTAGTAAAAAAATTAATATTTTTGTACTGTAATAAAATTATTTACAAAAAAGAAAAAAAAATGGCGAAGATTTTGTTTTATGTTCTTGTATAGAAATAGACAGAAATTATTTTTCTGTCGATCACTTAGCGTTAAATGTTTATGAGATTGGGCTTGGCAGTTTTATTGAGACGTTTTTCTTTGTTTTGTTTTTTAAGGTTTTGTTATGTTTTACAAGTATTTTTTTATTTATTATTATTTTTATTTTCAATTAAGCAGGAAAGTAGATTTTGGCGAGGAGAGGAGTGTTAAGGATTTTCATCACCGAGCTAATTTCAAAGTTGATGGCTTAATTTTCTTTCTTAATGGAATAAAAGTGATAAACTAAAAAGCGTCAAGATTAACAACTTATTGAAAATTAATATAGACAATACACTCAATTTTTCCTCTCCCACACACATTACAATATGTGTAATTATATAAAATACTAGAAGTATTGCCGAACTTTGCCCGGTAACTTGCCACTAAGATAATCAGGAAAGCTTACTAACTAGGAATACATTCAATTCTTTTTTAGACTAAAATAATCTAAGTGTAAAATTATATATCTATATCATTAATTACTAAATAATAGATCGTCTTTTTTTTTAAAAGTGCAACAAAATGTACTTAACATGAAATAAATCTAAAATAATTTTTAGATTCAATTCAAATTAAATCTTTATACCCTAATTTGTAAAGTTCAAGTGCACTGTGAAAATTAATGATTTTTCAATTAAATCTTGTACCTTAATTTTTAAAGTTTATTGTAAAAACATTTTGTTTAACAATTTGCATGCCTTGCATGAAATGCTTTTCTAACTTGTAATGATAAATATGCCCTGACGAATTATCCTGATTTGTAAAGTCTATTGATAATAAAGATTAAAAGGAAAATCGGCCCAATTGCAAATATCAGTTTTATGAGGGAATACAGCCTGAGTATTCGGTCAAGTAGCGTTGAAGACACTTCTAATATGTAAAATAAAACTTTACTGTTAGTATAGTACTAGTATTATAAGTTTCATTTTTGCTATTTTCCTTTATAAAATCTTAAATCATGAATTCGAATCATTCATTTTGACTCCCACATTATTAAAAATAATATTTCATATTATTTTTCTGATTTGTTCTTTCTCTTCATATCTATGAATAAATGAACTGGTCCAAATCTTAAGACATACCCATACTTAGTAATCCAAAATATTGTAACCTTTCACAAACTCTTTCTAAACACACACATGTGTATATAGGCCCGTGAACTTTTATATAATATAATTATTATTATATACACTATCATTATAAGTGCTTGTTTGTATATTCATATATTTTAGAGTTTTATGGCAATCATTATAGTAGCACAAAGAACTAGTCTTACAGACATGTTTTTGATAAACTTCCAATTTCTCTACCTCTGTTCATTGTTATCTTAGTTTGTTATCTAAATCTGAAATGAAAATGCTTTTAATCAAAGCCATATAAATATTTTTAAACAAATACTGTCATTGGCATAAATAAAAGGAATAAAAAATGGACCTTCGTCAATTTATGTTAGCTATTCTCATTCACGATTTCATGACGTGACTGTGAAAATCATCATGAAATATAAGATTTAAAAGAAGAAATAAATCTTCTTTGTTAGGATATTTTTAGACAATTGTTCTAACATTTAATGATTGTTTTTTTTTATGGAAATACTTTTTCGAGTGTATATCTAATTATAAAAAACAGCTACGCAACATCAAATAAACAAACAAACTGCAATATAAAGACAAATAATAAACGGTTAATGATCTAAAACTTAGGTACAAATAAGAGGGAAAACTTGTTGAAAATATTTTTGACTACCAACTTTCTAGGCAATTTACATGAAGTTACTTATGCAAATAGCTCACTATTATTTTGAGGAGTGGGTGCACATACATAAACATTATAGAAAGAACATTCAAATAATAGACTAATGAAAAAAAATCTCATCAGACATCTGTTATTCAGTTTTCTTATACTAAAAAAGAGTAGTGTCCAGAACAACAGTTTTGGAAAAGTCCCAAACAAAACTAAGTATTTCTTTCATTCTATTAATATGAAAAACATATTTAATTTTCATTGCAATAAATTGTTTTCTGTTTTTATTAAAATAAAAAATTTAAAAAAAACAATTGGTTGTTTGTCTAAGATAAATCTTTTTTTTCACAAAATTAGTTGAAAGAACACTAACACAAGAAAATTTCTTACAAGCTCAATATGTACAAAATATGATACACATAAAATTAGGCCAAGAGAGAAAATTGCATAGGATAACAAAAGAGACAAACTCCAAACTCCATTCTGTTTATTTTTCATCATATTCCTTTTTTTTTTTTTTTTGTAATGTTTGTTTTATAGCTTTTTCTTGCTATTTCATTTTAGTTCAAAACTGCAAAACTAAAAAAATATATACATTTCTGGGGCTTATCTTCAATTTTTTATGATGCTAAAAGTTTCTCATTATTTCATATATTTATTTTTTATTTATGATTTCTTTATTTTATATTACTTTTCAAAGGCTTATTACCTAGAAATAATTTCCTTGAAAGGTTTATTTTAAAAAAAGGGGTCTCTCTCTCTCTCTGTCTGATTAATTCCATTTTAACACGTTATATGTTATTATTATAAGTTTAATATAGCCAGTATATTGATTGAAATATATCTATACATATTTCAGAATTCATTACTAATCATTTCTTTTTGTCGGCTCGAGGCGTTTGACAGAATATAGTAAATAGGGCTGTAAATATATATATTTTTTGTTGAAAAACAACCTTGTCACAGAGACTTGACTATTTTTCGATTTTCCCTTTTTTTAGTCAGTAGTTATTATTGGTAATATCGCCAAATAGTCAAGCAATAAGTAGGTTTGTGACAAGGGAATTCTTTGTCATTGATCTAATAATAAAGTGATAATTTGAATCTATTATTTTATTTTTATCTGCATGATTTTAAAAGGTGTATGCTACATATGGATTTTTATTGAAACAACTTCAAACATTAGAATGACGTTTATCTTCCAGCTTTATTATAAATGTGCTATCATTGGTGCAATATACACGAAAGTTATTCTGCTTTGTAGAACCTAAAAAAAATGTTCATTTTTCATCTGCAGTAATAGCCATGTTGCATGCTTATATGAGTTTCTGCTAATAAACTGCTTATATCTGGAAAAATATCCAGTTGCATAGAGACGAGTAGGGAGAGCTTTTAGTGAGGGGACACATGCGAAAACAAAATAAAGACCTTACTTTCTGTTAGGTAATTTAACAGGAAAATGTCGATTGAATACTGACTTCACAGAGCTGTTTTTTTATTATAAATCATTCGAAATTTGTATTTATTGTTCAAAGGAAGGAAAGAGAAAAAATAAATAAAATAAACAAGAGAGGAAAAGTAAACATCCCTAAGGAAAAAAAAATGAATACACACATACAATTACGTCAAGGGTAATGATTTCCATGAAACTGATTTACACAGAGATTTATTAACTTTGTTTTATAAACAGTATACGATAGTTTGCTAATCAAAATTCATTCGATTGATATCTTGTAGACTTTGAGCTGCTAAACTCTTGATGTTCAATGACTAAGAAGCAAATAGAGGAATATATATATATATATATATATATACTAAATGTATTTCTAATGCGTTCTAATATTAAATCATTTATAAAGTCTATTTGTAATGTAGTTAAAATAGCCTATGATTATAATTGCATTACCATTCATATGCAAATTTGAAGTGGTCTGAATCCTTTTTTTTCGAAAAATAACTATTTTTTTTTAATTAAAAAAATATTTTGGTTTTATTTTCTAAAAAGCTAGGGGA
>JAUZSX010352675.1:0-10060 GCA_034780655.1 Idiosepius hallami
AGATTCGTATATTTTCTTCTACAAAGGAGTTTGTTCGTTTTGTAACCTGTAGCACTCGAACGTTATAGTGTTATAAGAGCACGTAAAAATGGCCTCGTGCCGAACTTGGTTTGGTGCTCACCTAGTAAATATAATATATATATATATATATATATATATATATAGATATATATTAAATCAAACATTGTCAATTTCCGGACTGTTTGGGATAGTATAAGAAATATCTAGAATTCGTTGAATTTTCGAGGAGTCTAGCTCAATATTCCTGGCCTTGAATATAGTCTTGCAATATGCCCACCTTTCCCTACAATTTTCTAAAATGTAAAAATTGGTATAAAACTAGACAAAAATTGTCCTCTTCTTCCTCATTTGGTGACACTTTTTGTTTCGTATTTTTTGTGGAGGGAGGTTGTGTTACTGTTAATGCTGTTTTCGGCTTTTTCCAATTCGACCATAAGAATTTTAAACTTTCGTTTCTTAATCGTAGTTTTTATCATATGCAAGAGTTATCGCGCGCTCAATCTCTTTTGGTATCAATTTATTAAAAGTGCCGTAAATCATTTAAGCTGCTCTAGTTGTTCCAATTATGAATGCAATTATTTATTCGTATTAGGAATGTAATAAATTAAACTAGTACTTTATTTCTTACGTGGTTGATCCTATTAGTATTTGCAAGATTTCAGATATCTGAATAATCCCGTGCTTGTAATTTCTCTGCGTTTAGTGTGCTCTGTAAAAATAAATTGCTGTTCAATGTCATTCAGACTGATAAATGCTCAAAAGTTGATTACTAAGATAGTCAGTTTTATTATAGTTACTATCTGGAGAACTTCTATCGCTATTATGATTAGTAGTGTTATCATTATTGATTCACAATTTATGAATATATGAAAGCCTTGCTTTATTTCTTGTAAAATATAATGTTAATGGCTTCGAACCAAACCAGATTTTTCGTTTCGAATTCTACTGCCTTAGGTTTTGTTTTAGAACAGTTAAAAACGATTCTGTGTCAGACTGTTTGTAATAATTTTATTTGTCTATCTTTTCAAATAACCCCGGGCATTTTTATTACTATTTGTTTTTGTTGACTTTCTCTTACGTTAAACTTTCTAATTATTCACACCATTTATATAATCTTGTGATATATATATATATACATATATATAAACTTAAATCAGCTAAAGGAAAGGTTTTATAAGTTAATACGAGAAATATTCTAATTTATAGTTTAATGATGATTCACGATTTTACCTTTTATAGTAATATTTTTTCTATGGGTGTGTAAATCTTTAGTGGTTTAAATTCGATTATTTTACAATCATTGGAGCAGAAACCCCTCGTATATACTTAGTGCTGTTTGGCCCTTCATCTTATCAGCAACTTTCTTGGTGGCTGGTCCGGCTCGATACTATTACACATTCATGGAGTCAGAAAGAAGCAGTCACCCGTGCATGATTATCTTATGGGGAAAACGTGTGTTAAAGTATGTTACTAACCGGGGGTGATTGGCTGTAGGAATAAACCAATTCTAAGTCGAAATAAGAACAAAAAAATGTTAATGTTTTACCGCAAGGATTAGGGTTTTTTGTATTTTTTACGTGAATTCTTTTGACTGTAATTATCTTCAATAATTACTATAGTAAAATAAAACAAAATGTTCATAAATTCTTCCGATATAAGAATATATTACAAAATCATGAAAGAAAATATCGTGTATTTATTTCATTTATCTATTTCATCATTTATTGCCCTTTATTTTTACACATACAGTTGTTGTATATTAAGATTCCCCAGACACCATGTTTGCAATATAGCCACTCAGCAATTAGATGAGTTTTTTAGCGGATGAAAAATGTTTTCAAAATAGTCAATCCTTTGGGCAAAGAATGGCTGTCTCCAAACACTCGGCGATAGCAAAATATTCTATAAACTACTGGAAGACTGACCCAAGCCCAAACATGTGAGGAGAGGTCCTCCTACTCAACAACAACTTCACAAAAAGACTAATTGAATTTTTTTTAAAAAGCATTAGTCTCATTAAATCTTTAAAACCAGAATATTTTTTAATGTGAATTTCTTTCTTTTATTTTAAATGTCTTGTTTTTAAAAGTTCTTTTCAAAAGATCGAAATATTTTTGTTGCTTGTGCATTGACGCCTTTATCCAGGAACTGTCATTTCCGCTATTTTGTCTCTTGTCAGCCGGTATTTCTTAATTTCTTTTACATGCAGCTTCTGTTCAACGAAAAATAAACATGTTTATCCACCAAGATATTATGATTTTGTGGAACTTAAAAATGTATTTAATGATTTGATATAGACCAGTTTAAATCACTTAGTCGTGAGGTACACTTGACTTAATGAATAAGCAATCGGACTTTGGAATCGTAGTACGCTAGTTCGAATCTTAGTCGTTACATTTGCATGCTTGATTGGACTAATACCCTTGGGAAAGGTATAAATCCCCACATTTCCTCCATATATGGGTTAAATAATAAAAATTGTATTATTTTTTTTTAAATCGACATGTGTGTACATGAAATGATTGTTCTTGGTATTAAAATGACATAAAAAACTTTTTCCATAAAAAATGATGTTTTTTTTTTTAAACAATCATAACTAGATTAAAACCCTAAAGAAAGATATGAATTTAGACTCTTCCTCCAGTTATGCTTCTTACCTTGTTGTGCCCATTATACACACTAGTTCGTTCGTTACCTGTATCACGTCGCCCGACGTTTACCCTGTGTCTTCATTCCTGCCCCTTTTTCATATTTTCTGGAGATCTGAAATATTAATCTCTGAGAAAAGGGGAGGCGGCAGAACATTTTACACGATCATCTTTATTACTTGCAAGTACATCGCACCAAGTGGCTCCCGATTGATGAGGCACTTTTGATTTTATACCCTCAATGATATCCTCCTCGGGACTCACACGATCAATCTCGAATGTTCACGAAAACTAAACACTCACCCACCTATCTCCCCCACCCATCCACCCATAATATTTCAAAAAATATTGAGCTTTATATTTTAATAATCTATCCTAAAGCATGAAGGCTCGGTAATAAGCCGATAACATTCGAATTTCAGCCTTTTGATTCATGCCAAATGAAAATAAAAAAAGATGAGTAGGAAAAATCTCAGCGGCCTTGATCTGGAAAACCATTCCTGATTTTTTTTAGTGGGTGGTGTATAATTTTTTGCAACCAGTATCCAGGCCTCTTTCAACATCTACGGCTCGTCAGTACATCTCTGCAAACTACACGTCTTCCTTTAGCCAGGATCGAACCTGGACCGAAACGGCGCCAGTCCGAATTCCTAACAGTCAGTGAGTAGAGAGTACCCTACACCATCTGTTTCTGAAGGAGAGATATACACCATAAACAAATCTAATTTAGACGAGCTGCTTACATAAGTCACATTTCAAAGAAACGACTATAAGTACAATTCAAAACGCCAATAGATGACCAGACAACAGACAAGTTTCTTTGTGTGTATGCACGCAAAATCAGACAGTGTCTCCGTAATTTTTCAATAGATAAATAATTCAATTTATTTATTTACAAAAGTGAAGCTGGACTACTTAGTTGATTCAAACTAGCACTGGAGCGAAGCCATTTTGTAATGTTATTTATTTGTAAGTGCGAATAACCAGATATATATATATATATATATGTACATATATGCATGTATGTGTATGTATATATATGCATGTATGTGTATGTATATATATGCATGTATGTGTATGTACATATATGCATGTATGTGTATGTACATATATGCATGTATGTGTATGTACATATATGCATGTATGTGTATGTACATAAATATATATCGTGTTTGTTTATTTGGGCGCAAGTGTCTAAAGGTCTATATTACTTTAGCTTTTCATATACAAGGGTCGTTCGAAAAGTAATGATATTTATTTTCTTAAATAGTTTTATTTCAAGTGAAGAGCTATAAAGATGGGAGATGTATCATTAGAACCAGCAACCTTTTGTGCTCTAGGCTTTTTTTTTTTTTACATATTTACCACCATTCTCATTGAACTTTGGCCAGCAAGGAACGAGCCGGTCTATTTCTCAGCGAGAACGAGTTTTGTCACTCACATTTCAGCTGCCACTCGGAAATCGACAAACCCACCTCCCTATTGTTTAATATATATGTCTGTTTGTGTGTGTGCGTGTGTGTCATTAGTAAAAGCTTGGGCTATGAAATCGTATTACACGAGTTCAAATCCCATTCAAAACCATTACATTCACCTTTAGCTGCCTCGGGCAGATGGGGCTCGTCAACTTGGGAGAGCATCTCATCTAGGTGAAGGTAACACCGAATGTAAAAAGTCCGGGTAAGAGCACATAAAAATGGCCTTGTGCCAAACTTGGGTTGGTGCTCACAAAGTAAATATAATATATATACATAATATATTAAACATGCTCTCTCTCTATATATATATATATATTTATATATTTATATTCTTCTCGTCCACGTAAATTGAATTGGATGTCATGTTGACCTTTTTAGAGAAGAATGTCATTTTTGCTTAAGATTCAAATCACGGCTTGATCTGGTTTCTATTAAATGCAAACTCTGAATATGCTTCGTTCTGAATTGAATGTGATGTTTGTAAAAGGGGAAAACTGCTAAGCTGCAGAGCGAAGAAAAGCCAGCCCTAAATCTTCGATATAGAGTGAATGTCACATAAAATAAATGATAGTTTGTAATTGATGTAAAACGGATTTTTTTTCTCGTGCCTCGGAAACCCTTTAAACGAATTGAATTTAAAGAAAAAAAAAAGAGAGTTCATTTAGTTGTAATATTAATTTTTTGAGATAAGAAATGCTCTTTGTTCAATCTCGGAAACACATTTATGTCATTGAAATAAAGCACTGTGGTCTGCAGTAAACATTGCATTTAAAATTTAAAAAAAAACTATCTAAAATATACGGCGCTTTTGCAGAACGAGCAAATGGAGAAATATTTGTTTGATCGGGGACTTTGCACCGGTTGTAAGACAGCAGTTTTATTGGCTAGGGTTTAGGGTAAGGGTTGAGGGTTCGGCCAAATTTCTCCATTTGCTTGTTCTGCAAAAGCGCCAAATATACGCTGTATCAATCTTGGGTTACTTCGATTAAGGTGGAAAATGAGTATATAAAAGATTCAGATTTTTAATTTTCAGATGAGGTCTTATAATCTGAATACAAACTTTATTCCGGACTTTGGTAGTTTTATAATTGGCTGAAAAAAAATTGGTCGAAACGTAATGAAAAAAGACATCAACTACCAAGAAGACAAAAATCCGAAATAAAGTTAATTCTTAATTTCGGATTTTTATTCGTGCAATTTTTATATACTCTTTTTCTTTGATTGTTTTTTTTTTCTAGTTTTTTTTTCTGAAAAGCTTTTTAGGCTTCTTTACGTTTTATGCAAGCTCTTGTAAATTTTTATTACCAGGTCGAAAAGTGTTGAATGTTGAACAGCGTTTTTCAATGATAAAAAAATAATTTGGATTTTAAACTAAATTGAAAAAGTTAATTTTTTGTAAAAAGATAAAGTATCAATTCGGAAGATTCTTTTGCAAAATGTAAAATGAGTCGATTTCTGGCGATATCCTAACCAGTAGTTTAATAATGGCATTAAGAGAAGATTCAAGTAAATAAATAGCAGGTTGTATAATAAAGAAATTGCCTTTAATTCAATCTTATTGGGTTATTAATTGTACAGTTATGAATATAATAATCTGAGTGGACAAAAATAGGCCTCGGACCATTAATGAAAATCATTTAAAACAAAAGCTTTTGTAGAATTGCCAACTCGATCCTGGTGATAAAATTAAATGTTCTTCATAGCTCACTATTGAGGAATAGAATTGTATTATGTTGTACCAGCAGTTCGTAAACATTTTGAAATTTCACTCTCCAAGTAATAATAAAAACAACAAAAGTTCTTACACAAAATAAAGACAATTATTTTCCAAGATTTTCAGCCATCGACTTGCAACAAGTAATTAGTCTAAATAGATTTTGACAATTCCTTTTTTGTCTTTATATTCTTAAATATCTATTGGATCAACATTTTTTAGTCAATTCTGTTTCGATAAGTCCAATTATTCAAATGTCTATTGCGTGTATGTGTCCCCGAATGCTGCCCACTCGAGGTTTAGCCGGGCGAGTCTCATGGGAATTCGAGCTTCACGAGCTGCCCCCGCCAGCAAGTATAGATGCATGTGTAGTCAAAAATTAAGGGAGCACTACCTAGTAGTTTAACTGAGCCCGCAGACATTAACCTGGTTTTTTCGGCTCCGACCAAAGAAAGATGTTGATTTACACAAGTATTTACACCATTTCTATTCTAAAATATTTCCATGTCGTCAAATTGTAGTTTTGTGATTTCCTCTATGTTTTAATCTGTTAGGGCTGTATTTACGGGATATACTAACATATACATTTTTTCCTTCTGATTCCTTATACTTTTTGAAAAGAAGTTAGCTCCTTCACTTGAAGGAAATATGAAATACAAGTCAAGTCACGTGACTTTATTGAATATTCAAAATGGATGCCGCAGCGGTTAGATGCTACAAAATTATTTGACTTCAATAACTTTCCCGGCGCTTTTGTTCATTTTTACATAAAAATTGGGGAGAAGTTCATTTGGCCTAGTGGGTAAGCAGTCGTAGTTCGGAATCGTAATATACGAGTTCAAATCCCTAGTCGTTCCATTTGCATTATAATTGGCCTAATACTTTTGGGAAAAGTATAAATCTCCACAATCCGTCCAGCTACGTGTTAAATAGTAATATTGAGCTATTGTTTATTTGTTTGTTTTGTGTTTAACAGCATGGTAACCTTTTTAAGTCATTTTAATGTCAAGAAAACTACTTATAATAAATGTTAATTCATGATGGACACATATTTTTTTAAATAATAACACAAGTTGCACTATTTAATTCATAGCTGGAGAGATGTATTTATACTTTTCCCAGGGGTTATGGTTTATATGTCAACGTAGACGGAACAACTTGGATTCGAACCCGCGTACTACGGTTCCGAAGTCTGATTGTCTATCTAGTGAGCCACGTTGACCACCCCACATTGTGTTATCAAAAAAAAAACTACGTGTGTACTAAAAGAACGTTTATCAAAAGATGATTGTTCTCAGTTTTAAACGACCCTAAAAGCTTGATATGGCTTAAAACACAAAACAACCGAAAAACCAACATAGAAATTGCCGTACGCTATATTTCGCGTATCAGTAATGAGGTATATCAGGAACCTATCCAGGAAGATTTTCGAAATGCAAAAGAAAATAAGAAAATCCATTCAGTTAAATATATTTGTTCAGGCTCTCGTTTCTGTTGAATCTCAATTTGATTAAATATCTGTCCTCCTAAATGCTCGTACTGTCACGCGTTTTATCAGTTCGATGTCTGACGGAGCAATGTCCTTCATCAATCATTTTAGTGGGTGTGATTTCTATTTTGAATTCGATTTTCTTTTGCCTTTGTCGACATTCTGCTCAGGGTTGTTTCAAGCCTATTAATTCTGTTTACAGAGGCAGAAATGTTTTGGAATATTGTTTGAAAAACGACATAATGACGAGCATTTTACGCATGCGCTATGAAGTTCTAACGTTTATAAGGCTAAATGAATTGAATCGAAGGCTTGGCTTCAGAAAGAATTAACTTGTTGTTTGTGGTTTTGTGGGCTGCGAGGTGGAGCGTTAGTAAAAGATCCAACTATGGAATCGTATTGCGCGAGTTCAAATCCCAGTCAAAACCATCTACCTTTAGCTGCCTCTGGCAGATGGGGCTCGTATTTTGGGACGAGTGTCTCATCTAGGTTAGGGGCAACACGGATTTCAAAAGCCCAAAAAAGGTCTTCCAGTTTGGAGGTTGAGTATAGGTTGAGCTGGCAACTCTTTCTCTTAAAATAAGTATGATATGGAAACAACAAAAATGAAATTTGCTGTGCAACGCATCACTGGGTGTAAAGGTCAATGATGATGATGATGATGATCTGTGGTTGTGTAGAGGGAATATACACGGAGGAACAATATCTGCACACACACACACTACTCAAAACTCCTCTATTCGCAGACTGCCGACATAAAGACATGGTTCATCGACGTAGAAACCCTGACTTAGCAAAATGACCAATTAGTCACTCAGAACCGTTCTATAACCACATAAGGATCAAAATATTGGTATTTATTGGTATGTCTTCTTTTGCCTTTATAAATAGCCTTTTAGGGTTTAAAGGGTTGAATAAGTCGTAGCTTTAATCATTTTGTATCACAGAAAATAATTTAATCTTAAGCTTTAAAAAAAATCTATTTAAATCATTTAAACTCCAACAAAATAAACGCGCTTTGTAATTAAGAAAATAAAAACAAACAATTTATTTGTTGAAAATTTATAGCTATTCCAGGATTTAAGCTGATTTTTTCCCAGTTCTATTTCTTCAAGAGTAAAAGCCACAAAAATTAATTGCTTCTCTTCAATTAATCAACCAATTACATCAATTTTTTTTTTATTTGAAATCAGATCCCAAAACGATTTCTATTGGCCATAACTTTTGTGCATTTAAGATTGTGGAATGGCCTCTTTTAACTCTTTTCTCCTAAAATATCATTTTGCTGAATGATAGGACTTGACAATTGATCCCTTTAAAACACTAGAATATTCTGCTATTTCAGTTATGGAATCCGTGCATACAGTGCAGTGTTTAGCCACTAAGCTACATCAATGCAGAATGCGCTTTGTTATGCCGTAAAACACAAAACAAACAAAAGTACAAACAAATCTCATCATTTCATCCTATACAAGCAAAATAATTCATAAATAAATGTGTTAGGTTATCGAAAATTATGTTCGAGAATGACGATAAGTTTAAATGAGAAGTCAATGTTAAAATAAACACACCTTTTTAATTTAGTTAATTGTAAACATTCAAGTAACTCTTGGACACCATTTTGTTAGACGCCCAAGCACGTTTACCGCACCCATAACATTTTTCTCCTTATTTTGTTAAATGCAAATTGAATTGAACTCACGAGATACTTGGTGATTCGAAACAAGTCAACCTAATAAAGTCTTAAACAAAACCCGACTACTTTTACAAGAAACTCAAAATTCTAATTCATAAGAACTTTTTTTTTCTGTTTGTTTCCTGCTATTGTTTGTACTTTCTAGATCGGTCACCAACCCAAGTTAGGCACTTATAAAGAGTGATACGTGAGTTCGAATTCAAGTAGTTCTGTTTACGTTCACATTTAGACTAATGCCCTTGGGAAAGGTACAGATCACTGCGTTCCTTCCACCTATAGGTTAAATAGTGCATATAGTGTAGACAAAAGAAAGTATTTCTCAAAAATGATTGATTACGTAAACAAACGTACTACCAAACAGGCTCTACGTTGCTTAACGTTTGGAATCTGTCGGGAACCTGTGTCTCGAACGTGATTTGACCGTGCTGTTAAACTCTCTCCTACAGGGTGTGATTTTAACACATAGTATAGATCGCTTTCGGAAATGAATTTACGATCACCGCCAATAAAAATTCCAGAAAATTCTCATCGATTGTTATGTCGTATTGATGACCTTGATGACTTATTTTCTCGTCAAGAAGCATCAGATTTCACACTAATAGTGCGAGATATGCGTTAATCTTTATCCCAGCACTTTCTTTTTAATCATAATTAACAATAACTCATTTTCATTTTACACATAGGAAATTATTAACAAGGCATAAGAATTGAATACCTGTTCTTAATTTTCGAACACACTTTGAAAACAAATTTAACACCATATTTTGAACAAGTGCTTTAATAATATATCAGGTCGCTCTTTTTTTTTATCTTTTACAAGCTCATCACCAAATAAAATATTGTATTTATTAATTAGTTGAATGAAATTCAATTAATCACCAGTTCAATCAAATTTTACCTAGTTTATTAAGCTGCATGTATTGTTTCATAATCACAAAATATGATATTTACTTGGAGAGCACACCCAAGTTTGGCACAAGGCCATTTTTACGTGCTCTTACCCGGGCTTTATAT
>JAUZSX010352686.1:0-10059 GCA_034780655.1 Idiosepius hallami
AATCAGATGAAAAAACATAGAACATAACTAAACTCAATAAAAGACTGAAAATTAACTGACCTTAAATAACCCACAGAAGTAGATAGGTCAAAAAAAAAAATAAATAAAAATAAAAAAACTGTCAATGATGATGATGATGGGGATGAATTTGATGGGTTTTAGATCATAAAGCAGTTTTGATTTTTTTTATGTTGTTGAATTATTTTCATTCAACAACTATCTGTTCTGTAATACTTTTATTGAGAAATAAAAGTGTATGTAATCAACCAATTTTATTTACAACCCAAATAATACTGATTTTTTTTTTATATGTATAAAGTGAAAAATCTGCAGATAGAATTTAAGTTCTGACTTTTATATTAGTTCTATAAGACTACCCCCAATTTTAAAGATGATTTTTTTTAACTTTAAGGGTTGTCTTATACACCAAAATGTATGGTAAATATTACTGGGGTTTCTTTCCTAATCATCTATCACTTTTCTTAATGATACAAAAATGTCACGTCTTTGGTTTATATTTCTGTATCACATCACTATATTTAAGATACTTTTCGACTGACATAGATTTTATACTATGGACAACTCGTGTTCCTCTATGTAGATCAAATGACAATAAGAACCAAATTATTTAATCTTCCTGGATGATATATCTACTTGGTTGAGCACAAACCCAAGTAAGGCAAAAGGTCAGTTTTATGTGCTTATTATATCCAAAAGTTTTTGAAATCAATGTTGCCTTTCACCTAAATGGGTTACTTTCAGAATTGTTGGGACTCATCCACCTAGGGTTTTAGAATCAGTATTATCCTTACACCTAGATGAGTTACTCTTTCCAAGTTAACAAGCATCATTCTGCCTGAGGCAGTTGAAAGTGAATGTGATGGTTTTGTCTGGGATTTGAATTCATGTAATAAGATTCCAGAGTCCCAACTTTTACCACTGCTCCATCCTTGCTGCCTAAACTGAAATGGTATTATGATATAAAAACTTTTACAAAGGAATTTTTACATATTAACCAGGGTTGCAGGATAAGAAAAAGTGACAAGCAAAAAAAAAAGGCCAAAACAATATAAATATTGATATAAAAAAAAGACCAAATTACAATTTTTATATCTATTTAAACCAAATAGAAAAGATAAAAATACTCAAATTGATTTTCTGCATGCTTTGTTATATTTTCTTCCAGCATCATTAGTCTTTTTCAACTTAAGCATTATAAAGGTTTGCATTTCAAATAAATTAAGTCTTTAATAAAAAAAAATTATAAAAAATATTCTAAAGCATAGTTCTACTGCAGATTCAAAATAACCAAGTTGAAAAATTGACAATGATTGAGCAATAGAAAGTAATACTGGGAAGTGGAGGGGAAAAAAGCCAAATTTAAGGCAAGGCTAAAATATAAATTTTGAGACCAAATTGCTGTTAAAAATGCCAGATTATTCAAATTTGGCCCTAAAAAAAGCCAATCTGGCAACCATGATATTAACCACTGGTTTAGTCTGTGGGGAGTCTTATGACTTTGGGGAAATTTTTAATCACAGGCTTAAAATCTTTTGAAATTGATACAAGCAGTTGTTAATAAAACCTGTTTTCAGTGTTATATTTCAGTAAGATATATTAGATGAACTAATTGACTGCTGTGTCTAATCTTGCGCCCCCTTCTCAAAAGTACATCCCTCAAAGCCACACCCCTATTCTAGATTGAAAGAGACGTTCCATTGTGAAGTACCCAAGTAATTTAATTTACGCAAGTTTAAATCCTAGTCAAAACCACTGCATCTACCTTTAGCTGCCTTGAACAGATGGCGCTCCTTAACTCTGAAGGGTGTCTCATCTAGCTGAAAGACAGCTGATTACAAAAAGCCCATGGAAACACTACTACCTTATTTTGGCAAAAAGGCTAAGAAAGGACTCCAAATCCTACTGCTGTCTTGCAGTCTTCTTTTGGAAACAGGCTAGCCTACACAGGGCTAATAACGCTACCAAGCCTCAAAAATGGAGCATCGGTAAAAGCTTGGGCTCTGGAATCGTATTACACAAGTTCAACTCCCAGTCAAAACCATAGCATTTACCTTTAGCTGCCACAGACAGATGGGGCTTGTTTTCTCGAGAGGATATCTCATCTAGGTGAAGGGCAACTGATTACAAAAAGCTTGTTATGGCGAAGAGATTGGAACTCTGACTCCAAATTCTACTGCTACTTTGCAGTCTTCCTTTGGAAAAAGACTATCCTGCACAGGGCTAACCACCCTAACAGGCAAATACAAAAAAAAAAAAGAATAGTTACAAAATCGACTCAAGGAGTCTACTCTACGCCACCTGAGCAAGAGAACTAAATAAATAAACAATAATGAGTTTAACCAAAAAGGGAATGCTGAGGAGTGTGTGACTGATGGTCAGTTTTTAAAGCCAGTTTAATGGAAATCTGCCACAAGAGCTCATTAAAATTGCCTTGTGTCTAACTTAGTTTCTGCTCTCTACCAATTTAACTCCAGCCTAAAGATCATCAATTATAGACTACTCCCAATAGTAATCAGTTTTTGTAGTTACACAGGAAAGTTTTCTCAGAACTCTATACTTGCCTATCAACTGGCAAATAGCAACAAACGCCCGTAACCTCGGGTTCCCAGGAGAAATAATTCACCCAACGCACAAGTCTCAAAAATAGCAGCAGAATGCCAACTTAACAGTAACACGTGAAGAGGAAGATTTTTCACTGACCACGTGTTGGCAAAAACGAACCACTTATATTCCGACGAGTGCCTCTTTCTCCACACTTTTTTTCTGTCTTTCTTTCACGTTCCTATCTTGTGCAACTTGTTGCGTGTACTACTGTAGCGTTTTTAACCCTTTTGACTCTAAGAGGCCGATATATTGGCCCGGACGACATAAGGCGAAAGAAGACACACCATTATTTTGGCTTTAATAACGTTCCTCTAATATAACGACTCTATAACTTATCAAAATTACCAAGTATGGTAATTTTGATAAGTTGGGGTTCAAAGGAAAGGATTATTATTGTTGTTTGTTAGTTGGTTGCAATCGGTACGGTGTGCGGTGTCGGTGCCGGTGGTGCACACCGTGCAGTACACTGCAATTCAATTCAAAATATGTGTTAATGTTCAATCTTATCTTTTCATTTTGATCCTAAGAAAAATAAGTCTCTCGCCGGATCAGTGGGTAAAAAAAAAAGAGATAAAAAATGTAAATTACCAATACACAATACTTTAAAAGTATTTTCCCGACTTTATTCTTATTTGTTTAAAAAAAAGATGAGGACAATAGTCCGAAAAAGACTCGAAAAATTCATCATCCCTCCAAGGATTTCGAAAAAAAGAAAATTAATTCAGTACAACTTTATAACTTCCATGTTTTTTTTTTTTTTTTTTCTAAAAATGTTGTTTTCAAGGTAAATTAAGATTTTTTTGGTTGCAGGTTGCTTGTTTTTGCGGTATAACAACCTATCCAATATCGCTGTTAAAAAAATCAAAATGACAAGACCATCATCAATCCAAAAACATCCCTCTAACCAAACCATCCAGAATTGGAGCTTTTTTGTTCTTGTCTTTCTGTTTTGAAAAAAAAACTTAAATAAAATTTTAAAAATCTCAAAAAGTACTTTCGATTTTACTGACTGCTGCTGCTACTGCTTGCTTTTCTCTTTTTACATTTTAAGCCTGGCCGAGTCAGTTGAGAGAGCGACTGTAGAGAGCGCGTCTAAAATCTAAGACTTCAATTTTAATCAACTTATTTTTTTCTTTTGTGAATGTGTTGTTGACTGTTGAATGTGAAGATAAGATATCCGCATTTTCAGCATATAAAATAAAAACTCATATAAACTCACAACACAATGTTGATTTTTAGGGGCATTCGGGTCTGCCTGTGACTTTGAGTTAGGACTGAGGTTAACAAAAAAAAAAGTTGCCGCCTTTGAAAACCATTAGTAAAAGTAAATACTAAAGGCCTTGATACCATTAAAACTATTTGTCGTGAGCAATTAATTCTAAAAAGGATATTTGTTCAAAGCAGACCCGAATACCCCCCCCACAAAAAAAAACAATTTCTTAAGGGTCCACGTGATAAAAAACATGTGATTAAAAGTCTAGTCATTTTTCCGTGATTAATAGTCGAGCGATGATCAAGCGTCGAGTGATGAAAAGTCCGTTTGTTTTATGCATAAACTCCCAACAAATAAAAACAACAAAACCACAAGAACAATTGCATTAACCCTTTCGATGGGCCGATATATTGGCCTTAGTAACTTAAGGCAAAATTATTACATTGTAATATTATATTTGGCACACTGTATTTGGCCCGCAAGGCAATTTCAAATTAATATTAGAATTTATTATTTATTGTTAAATTAAAATTTGTTTGGATCCATGTTAAGAGATTGATTTATTCAAACTTGGTCCGCGGCTTTTTTTCAATTTAGAATTTTGAACCACGGGTCAATTTGAGTTTAAAACCGTTCCTTGCTGCTGCTGCTGCTCTGCCTAGACTAGACGAGAGAAATATGATTTAGGGTAATGAATGAATGATAAATTATTTTGTTTGTACGTCTGACTATGTAGGTATTTGTTTTTGAATGCATTTATTATTAATAATAATAATAATAAGGCCTTCTAAGAGCTGAGGCTTGGTTGGTTGAGTTTTGGGGAAACAGGAGACACTACAGACTATTGCTAATACTTTGGGTAGCGGCAAGAAGATAGATGGACGCAAGTAAAGAGGTGAATGAAACTGCTGCTGCCACGCTGATATGAATGAAAAAAGGCAATTACTACTAATCATACAACTGCTTTTACAACTTACAACTGTGTGTCGAGTTATTTGTCTTGTTCCTTTTCCTCAAAAAAGAAAAAAAAGCTATATTTGCAATTTAAAATTATTTGTATGACTTTGCCTCGCTTCAGTGGCTGCACTACTGTCTGTGTGTATAAGATGTTATATACACACACACACACACACACACATACGCTGAAGGTAGCAAAGGCGGAGGGGGCGAGTATTCATTAGTAAAATATTGCACTCTGGAATCATATTACACGAGTTCAAATCCCAGCCAAAGCCACTGCCTTCACCTTCAGTAGCTTCGGGCAGATGGGGCTCGTTAACTCAGGAGAGTAACTCTTCTAGGTGAAGATTAACAGAAACAGCACTACTAAAAGTACCCTTTTTCGGCCCAAACCTACGTCTGCTTTCTTTGTGAGTAATTATGTGTATATGTGACAGGTGTAAAAATATCTATTTTACTCATTTACAGTCTGTGTGTGTGTGTGTGTGTGTGCGTGAGAGAGAGAGAGAGAGAGAAAGAGAGTTTGAGTGTGTGTGTGTGAGAGAGAGAGAGAGTTTGTGTGTGTGTGTGAGAGAGAGAGATAGTGTGTGTGTGTGTGAGAGAGAGAGAGAGAGATAGAGCGTATGTGTGTGTGTGAGAGAGAGAGAGTTTACTAAAGCTGTGACAATATTCTTATATTAAAAAATATGCTTGTCACATCCCGAGTTATTACGGATGCGACATGAATATATTATTATTAAAAGTATGTTATCATGGGTAAGTAAAGATTTAAAAGAAATGGTAAAATAAAGTCATAAAATAGTCAAGTCCATGACAATAATAATCTTTATAAGCATTAGCACAGAGCACAGACGCTAGTGATTTAACAGGCTGTCTGAAAAGTTGGTGTAGATTAGAAAATAATGTCTTAATGCCAATGGAGAACACTTCCAGGGTTTCCTTTGCGTTAAGCAGTGATAACTATAAATAAATAAAATAGCTTTATTGGTAAACAATAACATTGTCTCGTGTAAAATATTTTATTTTAAAATCTATTGTTTATTAGTTTATTCGAATTTCTACACCCATAGTGAACAGTAACTTTTTGGACACCCTATTTAAGATAGGCATGGCATCTCTTAGTGTTTTTAGGATAGCTATAACTATAATATGATAATGTTTAAGACGTAGGAATCTAATTGAGTGTTACTGTTACAGATCACCCTCACTCAAGCCGTTAGCCAAAATAGTGAAAACCCGCGTGTGGTTTGCCTCAGGGAAGATGCGTAAATTAAAGATAGTCTACAACTAAAAAGCAGGAGAGAGTATTTGTAGGATAGAATTTCTGCCGCTTTTGCAGAACAAGTAAAGGAAGAAAAAAAATTTTGCTCGGGGACTTTGCACCAGTTGTAAGACAGCAATTTGATTGGCTAGGGTTTAGGGTTAGGGTTTAGGTTCGTTAACACTATTAAGTTCATTTCATCAGCCAATGAAAATTGCTGTCTTAAAACCGGCGCAAAGTCCCCAAGCAAAAAAAAAAATCAGGAGAGAGTATTTGTAGGATAGAATTTCTGCCGCTTTTGCAGAACAAGCAAAGGGAGAAAAAAAATTTTGCTCGGGGACTTTGCACCATATATATATATTCCGGACAAATTTCTCCATTTGCTTCTTCTGTAAAAGCAGCGAATTTCTAACCTGAGTGGACAGAACCGCTGATGAGGATTTCAATTCAATGTCTGGTTTAAAGTTTAAGGATTAATGCTTTTCCCAACAGCGATACTGATATCAGCAAGCGTCTGTCGTAATCGACAATGCCAAGAAGATCGAACGATAGCATCTTATGATCAAGGAAGGCCAGCTAGGCCTGGACATCGTGTAACCAGCACCGCCAGTTTTCTGCGTCTCCCACATATAGTGCACATCCCGTAAGAGTGGCGGTATCTCGGGTCCAGTCAACACAGAAACGACACCGGCGCAGACAATCGTGAACCGATAGGAAAAACTGGATAGCAGTTCAGATCTTCGCGAGGACTGTTAAGCTTGTTTGGATGATCCTTGCATTGACCAAGCGCTTCTCTTGCCTCTCCCTGCGTCAGAGGAAAGGCCAGGATTGTTAAGCTTGCTTGGATGATCCTTGCATTGACCAAGCGCTTCTCTTGCCTCTCCCTGCGTCAGAGGAAAGGCCATGCCTGTACGTCTGAGAGAGAGAACAGGTGCAGGGACTGCCACAAAAGAAATCTATGATAATCTTAAGTGCCCGACAGTATTAACCCAAATATGTATGGACAAAAACAAATGCTTAATCTATTTTTTCGACTGTTGTCTTTATCATTGTTGGCTTCACAAAACTTTCTCCAACCGTTACATCCAGTGGTGCGTTGAGCAGCAAATTTGTTTTTGCTGTTTCAGTAGCATACTTGTTTTTACGAGAAAGAGTCGCTAGCCCTATGCGCAACCCCCAACCCGGAGGACCTTTTTTAGGCTTTTGAAATCAGTGTTGCCCTTCACCTAGATGAGATACTCTCTCGAATTAACGAGCCCCATCTGCCCGAGGCAGCTACCGGCTGATAGAATGGGTTTGACTAGGATGGTTTTGACTGGGAATTGAACTCGCGTAATAGGATACTATAGTCCGAGCTTTTACCAATGCTCCACCTCACCGCCTTGACTGGGATTTGAACTCGCGTAATACGGTTCCATAGTCCTTCATTAAACATTCGCTGATCCCAAATGTTATGAAGAACCGGTCTCAGTTGAATAACCTGAAAATTATCCTTCCCTTACGTACAACAGATGCTCTCTCTCCCTCTCTCTCTCTCTCACACACACACACACATACAGATTTGAGACTGTCTATCAACAAAACAGCACAAATAGAAATCAATAGAAAGATCAAAAGAGAAGCAAACCAGCAACCCTGAAGTATTTTTCAACACTTGACCAATGTCAGTTTGCAAGAAAAACTAGTCTGACTGTTTGTATTTGGGTGGGGCTAATGTATTTGTCTCTGATTTACGTCATATCAGGGCATTTTTAGGACATTTAATGCTGGGAACAATAATTTTTTGATTAACAGTCTTTTTGTCCACACATAGTTTTCTGATTAACACGGTGTGCGCTATTTAACCCATAGCAGGAGGGAATGCAGAGATTCATACCTGTCCAAAAGGTATTTGATTATGAACAAAAGTGAGACTAGTACTTGAACTCGAATATTACAATTCCAAAGTTCCAAAGCCTACCGACCCACTGGGTCAAGTGGACCTTATTTTGCTAAGCCTTCTAAATTCAATATATCTAATTTAAAAATGGGGGACAACCGTGCCCGAGGCACGATGGCAAAGATCCAAGATAAACTCTCAAGGCCGCGTTGGAGACACCGGTTCTCGTCAGATCACCGAAGTTAAGCAACGTCGAGGCTGGTCAGATGAGTGACCATAAGAATACCAGGTACTGTTCCAGGGCAACTAACAAACCTTCATGCGGTGCCCCTGCTACACCTTCCGAGGAAACCAATCGTTACACCACGCACATCACTGTGCGATATGATATGAGCGACCTCTTGAAGTGGGGCTTTGTGCAGGACGCAGTTTGCCCATGTGGCGCTGCTGAGCAGGTCATCGCTCACCTGCTCACGGACTGCCCACTTAGCTTACCTTGCTCATATGCGACGATTACCGCCCGTCGTTTCATTTCTAGATGGAGCTGCATGCTATGACGAGGCAGCCATGAGCGTCAAGTTATAGTATTTATTTCTAATATAGTTATTGGTTGATTGATTGATTTTTCATTTGCATGGTCCGATAGCTTTCGAATTAATTTTTTGTTTTGTTTGAAGTATGCGGATGCCATTTGTTACGGTTGAAATGATTTTATGTATTTTTGGTACCTCGTTATTTAATGAGGGGGACCTATGTTTTAAGGCCTGTTCGTTCGTACGCGTTTTTTTCTGAAAACATCCGTTCAATTTTCCTGAAATTTTGCATTAAGTTATAACTTCGGTCAGGTTAGAAAGTGACATTCTCCGATTTTTGAAAAAAAAATATCGTTAGCCCCCCCCCTCCCAGGGGGTAAAAATGCCCCCAAAACAAGCAAAAATAACCTTTTCCGGCCTATAACTTTTGATCCATCCGTTCAATTTTTCTGAAACTTGGCCAAAATGTGGAGGGTATTGTTCATTTCACAAATTGAATATCGGGAAAAATCTGTTTTGCGTCCCTCGGGGACTTTTAGAGCAAAGTGTGATAAATTGACACGCACGCGCGGCTTGTTTTTTTATTGATTCTCGAGTATTTACAATTCTAAAGTCTGGCTGGCTAGTCACTAGGCTAAGTGGACTTCCTTTATGGGGTTGTGAGGACGAACGTGTCCATCCATGACACGACCAACGATTTACCTACTTCTCATCAACCGACTATTCATCACGGTATATTCATCACTCACTAGACTTTTTATCACGTTTTTTCATCCCGCGACAATTCATCACCCTGATGGCGAGAACTTTCAACACCCCAAAGAAAAAAAAATTACATTTATTCATGTAATAATATTAATGTTTTTATTACGTTAAATTTTAGCCTCTTTGGCAATTTTGGAGGTTATTTTTACCAGAGATTATTAAAATCTATGAATTGAATATCATCCACTTTTTCAAACTTTTTTACAGAATAAACAATAAAAAATTATTTCAATTAATTTATTTTCTATTTTTATATTTAAAAATCTAAACAAACTTCTCCAATAGTTTAATCTTATTTTATCTTAATGTTAGCAAACATTTACAGAACTTAAAAAAAAGTCCAAGTGATGAAAAAAAAAGTCCAAGTGATGAAAAGGCTCGGAGTGATGAATTGTCAACTTGATGAAAAAAACACGTGATGAAAAGTCTAGTGAGGAATAGACCGTGATAGATAGTTGTATGATGAATAGTTGGGTGATGAAAAGACCGAACACCTGACCAACATCCATTGTAAGCAAAGAAGCAGGTCTGGAATCGTAGTATGAGAGTTCAAATCCCAGTCAAAACCATTGCATTCACCTTTAGCTGCCCCAGGCAGATAGGACTCGTTAGCCCGAGAGAGCAACTAATCTAGGTGAAGGGCAAAACTGAATGCAAAAAGTCCGGGTAAGAGCAGGTAAAAATGGCCTTGTGCCAAACTTGGGTTGGTGCACTCACACTCACCAAGTAAATATATCTACTTTTATTAGGTCATTCATTACTCAATGCTGAAAACTCAAACTGTTTTAATTTGCTCTGCCTAGTTTAGTTTACTTGTTTTAAA
>JAUZSX010352697.1:0-10059 GCA_034780655.1 Idiosepius hallami
TAAAAAAAAAACAAAAAAAAAAAAAAAAAAAAAAAAAAAAAAAAAAAAAAAAAAAATCCCAGCATGCACCCCAACCCAGAGAAGCTATATAAAGCTATATAAGCGTAAAAAATGCACACCAAAAAATGCACACCAAAGATTGGTCTGACGATTGCGTAAGCGTGAAACTGACAGTAACCAGCAGCCGCTGTTTTTCCAGGTTTTGGATTTTACCTTTTATTTATTCTTTAACTATGATTTAGGGCTATGTTTTAAATAAAATGTCCATTATTGACTATAAGAAGTTTATAGGCAAATATAAATCAGGTATGAGAAAGAGAGATGAATAGTTGAAAAGTTAGCTAACAAGTATCTTTTGAATGCAGTCATCATTATTTTATTGTTTTTAATCATCATTATTGTTTGGGGTTTCCACACTAGCCACACTCAAAATTTTAAATTTTGTTAGTAATCATCAGTTTGAAGTCTCCTTGCGAGCCTCATCTCATTTTACTCTATTCTCATTAGAGACTTTATGGTGTTGCATCTCCTTGGGTGATTATCCTTGGGTAGCCAGTCATCACACAAGTCATTCACAGATTTTACTAGGACAAGATGGTCTATGGCCTAGTAATATACATAGTCGTATATGTTACATGAGAAGCATCTTTTCTAAAAGGCCATCATGGAAATGTTTATATCTACTTGGTTGAGCACTACCCCAAGTTAGACACAAGGCCCTTTTTTACATGCTCATTATATCCCTGGGCTTTTGCATTCAGTATTAACTTTCAACTAGATGAGAGGCTCTCTAGGGTTAATGAGCCCTATCTGCCCAAGGCAGCTAAAGGTAAGTGCGATAGTTATGACTGGGATTTGAACTCATGTAAACCACTCCAGAGTCCAAGCTTTTACCAATGCTCCACCCTCACTGCAACATTGAGACATCTTGTTATCCAGGCCACAAAAGACATTGAAAATTTGAAAGGTAAGTCAGTCAAAAGTTTTTTTTAAATTAATTCTTGAAATAATGAGTTATAAATTTCTTTTTAAATATTTTTACAGCTAAGACTATAAGAATTAGTTTGGGCAAGCATTTGTCATGACTGACAATGCTATAGAGATTGAGCTATAGTATCTTATGAAAAACGATGGTCCACTAGGCCCAGCCCAGATCTAGTGTGGTCAGTGCTGCCTGTGGTGCCTCTCCTGTCTTTGCTGCATCACTTGTAAGAGTGGCAGTATCTCAGGTCCAATCACACCAGACGACACCAGCATGGGCAATAAGCATAGAATAATGTGGATTACATAAATGAAGCTTTTGGTACTCATTCCAACCTTTTTGGATTTGGTTTGGTTTGGTTGGGGTTTTATGGCATGTTAACCATTGTGGGTCATTTGATACCAAATCAATGATTAAGTTTAAAGAGTTTTTGATATTATTTGTTTAATTGAGTGTTCTTCAGATTATTTGTTGGATCGAGCTAGTTGTATTGGGATCAAGTTTTAGGGAATAGATTCACTTTTTTAAAGAAAGATAGGATTGTGTATGGGTTTGTTTTTTTAATAAATCCTTCAAATTTTTAGGGCATTATTTCTTTTGGGTAGATGCATAAATGCCACAGTCCAGTAGAAAGTGCTTTACAATATGGTGTTCTTGGCAGGTTTAGCATTCTGGGTTTTTTTTTTAATTTTCCAGGAGGAAAGAGTAATTCTTTGGTAGCATTTAAAAAGATGGACGAGGACAACATAGTAATATACCTAACAGTACAAGGGTGGCAACCATATTAACATAAAGAGTTGCAAACCCTGAAAAGAACTCTTCCTTTAATAGAGCTACAAGCTAGCAAGCAACAGGGACATCATTTCCCAGTTACAATCAACCGGCATCCTGATAAACTATCAATTCAACAATCGATTCCTAGCAAGTAAACATACCCCCTTGAATGGAATGTTACAAACATAGCCAAGGAGACGATACAAACATATAGAAAACAGTTTACAAGATTTAATGACATATAATAAGCACATTACCTTCTTCTCCAGTGAAAAGAATTTCAAAATTTCGACACCAATCGGAAGTTACAAAGTGCTTTGTTGCTTTGAATGACTGTAAAATAAAAATAAATAAAATTGAAAAGATAATTAATCAAACAGAAACAATATATAAATAATAAATACAGATTAACAAAGGTAAAAACTTGGAATCTAGAATCATATGATAAGAGTTAAAATCACAGTCACAACTATTTCATTCACTTTCAGCCACCCGGGGCAGATGAAACTCGTTAAATTAGAGGAATAACTCATTTAGGTGTTTGGATAACACTGGTTCCAAAATGAATCCTGTCAACTCAATGAGGTAGCTCATCAAGGTGAAGGGCAACACTGATTACAAAAATCCTGGGAATATGATGAGTATGTAAAACTGGCCTTGTGCCTAACTTGTTTTGCTGTTTGACCAAGGATATATAATAAATATCATCAGTTAAAAACTGGGCTTGTGCCTAACTTGGTTTCATGCTTGACCAAGGATATATCATTTAAATCATCAATTATAAACTGATCTTGTGCCTAACTAGATTTTCTACTTGACCAAGTATGTATTATATAAATAATGAAGACAGATTCATTTGTAAACAATATTTTGACATTGTAAAAATAGTTTACAATACCAATCAGTCTATGGGGACATGATTGAATTGTAGAAATAGTTCTTTCATCATTCAATCTGCCATGACACGACTGAATTATATATGAAAGTCTTTTGAAACAAGATCACTTATAAAAAAGAATTGCAAATACTTAATGAAAAAAAGATTTGATTGAAATGCCTTCATATAATAACATGGAACTTTTCTTTTTTTTAATAATCAGATGAAACATGGAACAACTGACAGGTCTTCAGATCTGCTATGTAGAGATTTAATGATATTGTTACCACCAAAAATGATAATTAATTGAAAACTGTACTTTTTCCTTTCATTGCTTTATGATATATCAACTTCTATGGACATTTAATGCTTGAAACAATTTTTTTGAATAAAAAAACATTTTTAAGGCTGATATTAGTGAAAGTCAATGAAGATATTCATACAGTTCCTAAAAACTCAGTCCAAAAAACAACACTTTATTGATTGGAACTTAAACTTGTGTGTGTGTATGTATATATATATATATATATTTCGACCTGACGAACGCATAAGCGAGAACTGGCAGTTGTCGACTCCCGTTGACTCCGTGTCTACATTTAAACAATATACATGCTCTATCTAGTGCTCAACTTAGAAAAGGAGCGTTTTAATGATGCTGATAGGAATCAATCTGTTTATCTATCCTTGCTTGAATTTACAGTTAGAATGCTCAATATTGGTGATAAAGCATGTATAGTTAAATAAAAATAAAAAGTAAAATCAAAAACCTGAAAAAAAGGCAGCCGCTGGTTACTAGTAGTTTCACGCCTGCGCGATGGTCCGACCAATCACACCAGCACTTTGGCTATATATATACCAATCACACTAGCACTCTGCCTATATACATATATATATATATATATATACATACACACACATGTGAGAGATAGAGAAACAGTATGACTTTGAAATATTCTTCAGGGAGGAATAATTTATAGAAAAACCTAGTTTTGTTGAAACATTCTTTAGAGAGAAACAATTTGTAGAAAAATTTGATTTTACTGAAGCAGTTTTAATAGAAAAACAATTTTAGCTAAATTTGGTTAGGTTTGCTTTTGTAGAGAGATAAAAGTTTGTTAGAAATAGAATCATGAATATACACCAAGGACTGTAATAGAAACTGTGCTTTGAAAACACATTTCCACCAATAACAACTAACTTTCAATGTATCCAATATAGGTTTTTCTTAAATTTTCAAGAGCCTCACTTATGTTGAGGATTTTTGAATGAAGGAAAATATTTAAAAAAAAAATTTAATCTATGAAAGTCTGGTATTAATTACAGTTTGTGATGATCATGATGATGACTCTTACTTGTGACACCAGCTGGACATTGGAAAAGTGAATTTATATTTAGATGCTCTGTAGCTCGTTTAAACACATTTATATCAATGAATAATAATCGTAAGACAAAAAAAAACTCCCTTGATTTTTAATACATTCAAGAGAACATAATTGGCTTGCTCTCTCCAATAGCTCTACTTCCGACTGCCTATGACATACTGTTTCCAGTGGCGTGCTTAGCCACTTTGCGGCACTAACGCAGAATCCAACTTGCGCCCCCCTTTCTGCTAAAAAGGTAATTTTCCCCTCCACCTACACACTGGAGCCTTCGATCAAAGACTATATATATACAGACATATACAAATATATATTGGGAGAAAGAAAGAGAGATGGATTGATAGGTGCATATTTCAAGTGCGATAACAATTTTCTTGTTAATTTTGATAATTAATTAATTTGGTAATTTTTTTAATTACTAAAGCTCTGTGAAGAATCCTTGTGGCCCCTATGAAGCTAGGGGCCTCCCCACCCTGAAATTACAGGGTCTGCAGGGGCCCTAAGTATGGCTCTAACTGTTTCATCCCCAATGTTGTGAGTATGCAACATCAATTACTTGTTTTAAATGAAAAAAAAGTTTATGTAAATTAATTAAAACAAAAATGACCGTTGTAAAGAGTACACATGCTCGAAGCACTTTAAGAAGTGCTACTTGCTTTATGGAAAATTGAATTAATTATGCACATGATAATTTTAATGAATCAAAGCATAGCCTCTATTCAGTGGAGCGCTTTTTAAAGAAGACCTAGAGGTGAATATTTCTAAAAGAAAAAAAAAGTTACAAAAAACACATTTTTTATTATTCAACAAAATTTACTTGGAATATTATTTGAAAATGTTAAAGTTTTGATTCTTTTAAATGAGAATCATTCTTCTTTGGCTTCTCAACATAACTATGTAGTGTTATTATTTATGTAAGACGCCGGAAGAAGATTAAGAAGGGACTTTGACGTCAGGAGAGAGAGACAACACCTGAGACCACGTGACAGGGCAGAGGGAAAAAGAGAGGACAGAGTGAATGAGGCAGGTGGATGAGGAAGGAGTGTCTCTCTGTCGTGGCGGTCATGAAGATGGGAGAGGGCTGGCGGGCCGACCGGCCGAGCTGTTACTGTGAACTGAAGTTCTGAACTGTTTGAGATAATATGTCTACTCATGTGTTTGTACCATTTTGTACCGTGCGTAATGTCTTCATTTATCCGTAATACATGTTTGTTCGTTCTTGCAACGAGCCGTTGTGGTTATTTTGTTTTCCCCATGTGACAGAGTTCAGGTCGAATTCCCTCCAGTCAATTACAGTTGCACGGCATATAGACCCTTTTAGGTCATTTAATGCCTTGAAAAATTGTTTTTGATAAACGTTCTTTTTAAAACGTAATTTTTTTTTGTAGAAACATATTTCTTAGATTAATACTTACATTTTTATATTGAATTTTTAAGAGAGTTAAATATGTTCATTTGTATTATTCACTTTTTTATTAGTATGAACTCAGTGTATTTTCTACTATACTTTGAAACAGTCCTAGCATGGTATGTCTTGAGGCGATAGAATTAGGTTAAGTGTTTGCTGCTTATTCTTAATCTAGTTAGTCCGTCGTATTCTTTTCTTTTCAGGTTGATATTTTCTAGTATTTTTTACATCTGGCATGATATCATGCAATTTATTGCTTGTGAATTTATTCAACTAGTTTTGTCATTGTATTGTATATGTGTTTATGTATTCATTTATATACGTATAGTAGGTTTCGAAATGTATGTCTATTAAGTCATTTCGTAGATTGCTCTCACCACTGTATCTGCTGGTTCATTTCATTTCGGTTTCATTTTTTGTCAACTCCAACTCCTTTCATTTTGTCCAACAATTATTATTGTACATCTATCTTTCGGTTGTTGTCCTCATCATCATCATTGTTACCTTAACAATGTTTCGATTCACTACAAAATCCGTGGTGCAAAGGCATTAAGTTTCTACAGTTTTAAATTAGCATTAACTGAAGGTAAGGTCTTTATATATCACCCAAGAACAATAATGATAGCGGAATGAAAACAGTTTATCCTCGTCGATTGAATAAAGGGTTAAGTTCGAAGTTTTGTGAAGACTCCCAATTATGGCATGAAAATTTCTGAGTTGGAACATCTGAAGAATTACAAAAGTGTTTCTTGACCAAAATGTTGTGAAGGTAGTAATGATAAAGAAGTGGACAACCGTCCGAAAGATAGATGTAAAAAATATTATGCTCCATTCCAGGATTTCGAAAAAACAATTTTAATTTTTGATTAGTGTTACAGCTGATTAAGAGTCAGAAAAAAATATTGTTTTGGATTTTCAGCTTGAGGGATTAGTTTTGGAGCTAAGATTATTATTTGTATTTTTAAAAAAAAATGAAATATCTTTGTTTGGCTTCAAAAATAAAATAGATTCAATAAAAAATTGTTTTAAAAAGAGTTTTTTTTTACACATTAAAAATAGAATTCTTTAAATCAAAACATCATTTGCCTTAAAGCGGGAACACATTCGTAAAGAAAAAGATTTTCGTTCGTATAAGAAAAAACGTATTTACAAGCCATAAACAGTTTTTTCTAAGATAAGGTAAACAATACTTGTAAACTAAGAAATAAAATCAAATTTCATAAATCAAGCACATCATTCATTAAAAAAAAAACAAGATTTTTATCATTTGAAAACTTTTTTCTTAAAACAAAATATAAAACAATAAAAATTGGTATAATATTTTTTTGTCATTTAGTTTCTTACTCTCATATTTATTGTTATATGAACAAAGGCTAATAATTGTCTAAATTTGGTGAGATTTGATAATTATCTTTATTCAGGTCTTCGGACATCTACTCTCATCTTAATTGTTTTCGTTATAAAGGCTATTGAGCGTCTGGATTTATGAGATTAGCTTTTATTATCTTTATTCAATTCATTTTGATTTTTATTCTCATCTACATTGTTTGCGTCACAACAGGTATTGATTCTGTAAATTTATTAGATTAGCTTTATTATCTTTATTCAAGTCATTCGGACTTCTACTCTTATTTTCATCGCTATCTTTACAATGGCTATTAAATGCCTGAATTATTAGGTGAGATAAATGCGAGTGGTGCTTTATGCCGTACGGTTGAGACTTCGAGGATGGTACCTTCATGTATGTGTATATGTGAGTCTCCACAACATACATTATAAAGCATTGATGAATAAGACGAAATTAAAAAAAGAAGAAATTACTGAAACATTAACAAATAGTGAAAGAAAAAAGTAAGCTCTGAAAGTTTTAGAAAAAAACATAAAACAACAAAAAAAAAACAACAAAAAACGGCATTTTTTTGTTCACACAAGAACGTGCAAACATATGAGTCCGATAATGAATCATTTAAATTTATTTCTCCTTACAATTATTATTCTACACGTCATTAAAAAATGTTTTATACAACAAAATCACTAAATTAAGACTCTGAGAATGAAAAATCGAAACATTAACTTTTATTTAGTTTATTTTATCAAACATTCATTGCTTCTGTATTTCTTTAAATGTTGTAATCTCACTAGTTTCTTTGCTTATTACAAAGCTTAGCATCATAATCTTGATAATATTCACATTCCTTGTTGATAAAGAAAGATAAACATTTTAATTGAAAGTAAATAGATTGTGAAAGGATATATTTTTATGGAAAAATAAAAAAAATCTTTTTTGATAAATTATTAAACAGAACAGAAAATATTATCGAATAAAACAACTTTCAACCTCAAAAATAATTTAATAATTTAAAAATTAAAATATTGCCAATATAAACTTCTTTTTGAATAAATAACACATTTTTGTAATGATTAAACCACCGAATTAAATAAATTATGAGGTTGACATGACGTAAAACAAAACTGACTAACCAAACAATTAACATAAAGTTGTAGAGGTTGATGAGAGTTGGTAGTGTACAAAACGCTCTGCATATTCTGTTGCGCCCACTTTTAAATTTGTACAGCAAATCATTAGAATGTGCATTTCAGAAATGTTTTGTTCACAAAATTCTTTGTTCTAAGCTTTAATGGTTCTGCAGTACAGCATTTGCTTACAAGTTTTCTAAAGTTTCATAAGAAGCCAATAGGTATTTATTTGGCTTTATATAAGTGTTTTTTTTTCGTGTTTATTGTTACTCGTTGATAATGGGTAACTATTTGATGCTAGGAATATTAATTAAAGGTTGATTGAATCCATGGAATGACTTTTAATCATTACTATTATTTTGGGATCTCGCCCCGAGTATTTAGCGCTTGCACACCAAGAAACCAGTGACATCCACTGAAGTGACTACAAGTTTCATCGTGAAGTTCTAGTAGACTCCACTCCATCCGTATCAAAGACTGTATGGTTTCATATGTATTCAAGTTATTATAACTATGGGATATAGCAATCACCATGCGCCTGCATACTCAGCAATCAGCGATTTTTACTAGGGTCAGAATGACAACAAGCTTTTCTCTGAGGTCTGTGGCATTCCAGTCAAAGATTGTGTGCAATATATTCTTGGTTCATGGCACCAAATAGTAATTTGTACTGTGATTGCTGGCCGACAAATGGGCGGACGATCGATGTTGGCAGAGGGCAAAGCTGGAATCAGAAGGGCTACTTACATTTTTGTTGATGCTCATTTTTCTGGACCCTTCTAAGTCTCCTGAAGAGGGAGTGTCTTCAACCAACTGGTCCTCTGAAAAGAAAAGATGGAACAAGGCGATCACCAGGGGTGTTGTCTGTATCGTTTTATTTTCTCTACGCGCGTTTCGACTCCTACTGACTATTTCCACCTGTCACTCTTTATTATACGCAGCCGAAAGTCTGCCGAAACGGCTTGAACCCATAACAACATTACATTTTCACCCCTCTGCGTTCAATTCACACATCTGCAATTAGCAGAGTCTTCCTTCTCTGCCAACCCCCGGCGGTGATTTCTGAAAGTAGAATGACAATAAGTGTCCTCTGGGACTCCAGTATATCTGGATACTTTAAATCTAATCAACAACAACAACAACAACAACAACAACAACAACAACAACAACAACATCAACAACAACAACAACAACAACAACAACAACAACAACAACAACAACAACAACATAAAATACTTTTTAGTACTTCATGAATGAGGTGGTCTGTAAGAGGCCTATTAAATCTTCCATCGATTTCAATGTCCTGCAGTCTTCGTTTCAGGTCATTTTATATTGTTTCTGATGATGATTGGTATTTTCTTTTACTCCTTCTTCTCCACACTTCTGTCTGATTTTAGTTTCTGATGCCCAATACCTTTTCGTATTATCTCCGCTGTCCTTATAAGTGCAGTGGTTTATAAGATGTTTTCTTGCTGTTGATCAATGCCATGTAGTATTTCAATCAGCTCTTTTGGGATTGTTCCTAATGCTTCAATGATGATGGGTGTTACTGTCTTCTATATTTTGCTCAGTTATTTGGATAATTTCTGGTATTTGCTGAGTTTTTCCGTTTCTTCTCTGGTTTCTACTTTGTGGTCTGCCTGGACATTAAAGTCTAATATTTTGCAGATCTTTTTCTTTTTGTTGAAGATAACCAGGTCTGATCTTCTTCATTGTATCTGACTATCCGGTTGAATATAGTAGTCCTATTATTATTATTATTATTATTGTTGTTGTTGTTGTTGTTGTTGTTGTTGTTTTATTGTTGTTGTTCAAGTTAATCGGATTTCTACTCTCATCTGTATGGTTGTCTTCCCAGTGATTATTTATTGCCTAAATGTATGAAATAAATGTTGATTATTATCCCTTTTCAAGTTATTTAGACTTCTTTACCCTTATTGTCATCTTCACCGCATCGGGTAGGGCTTACGCAATGTGGAGAGTTACCTCTTCTGGATCAAATAAAGTATAATGTTTGCAGTTCCGAGTGAGCTTACAAGTTTGGCAGAAACCTTCGATTATTTATTTCAAGAAGATCGGGATAATACACACACACACACACACACACACACACACACACACACACACACACACACACACATACACACACACACACACACAC
>JAUZSX010352708.1:0-10059 GCA_034780655.1 Idiosepius hallami
TTAATGTGAAGGGTGAAACTGTCTCCTTGAATGCAACAAATGGGTGAGGTTTTGTAAACAATATAGATTTTCACGTTTTATGCCAAAATCATACTGAAAGCAACAGTAAATCCGTTTTTTTTTTCTTACTAGATGTTTATCTACGATCGATTATTATTCAAAATGCGGCTAGAGCCACAAAAAATTAACAGGCGGGCCGGATTTGGCTCGCGGGCCGGACTTTGGACATCCCTGTTTTAAAGGGTGAAAGTAATGCTTTTGTAAGTAAGTTGAAAAAAGAGTCACAGCACTTGGTAATTTATTGACAGAAAGAATATAGACATTCATTTTATTCACGGCGAGGCCGCATATAAGTTTGCTCTATTTACGAACTTTCTTTGGGTTTTTTCTATTTTGACGAAACATTAATATTCATTAACACTTCTTCCAGGTTTGTCATCATTGATTTTTCTGTCGTGTCTTATTCGTCTTGGTTTGAAAAACATCGTTTTACGTTCGAGGAGACTTCTTTTTATTTCAGTGGGGTTTGTGTAGACAAGTACAGGACAAACGGCGAAAACTGACCGGCAGGAAATTAATAATCTGCTCAGGTTTATTTCCTGAAATATTATGAATGTATTATATTTACTTGGTTGACCACCAAACCAAGTTTGGCACAAGGCCATTTTCACGTGCTCTATATACCTGGGCTTTTTAAATTCAGTGTTATCCTTCACCAAGATGAGTTTATATTTACTTGGTTGACCGGCAAACCAAGTTTGGCACAAGGCCATTTTTACGTGTTCTATATACCTGGGCTTTTTAAATTCAGTGTTACCCTTCACCAAGATGAGTTTATATTTACTTGGTAGAGCACCAAATCAAGTTAGGCACAAGGCCATTTTTACGTGCTCTATATACCTGGGCTTTTTAAATTCAGTGTTACCCTTCACTTAGATAAGTTGCTCTCCCTAGTTAACGAGCTCCATCTGCCCGAGGCAGCTAAAATGAATGTAATGGTTACTGGTAAGTAAAATATAACAGTTGATATGCCGCTATATAAATCAATCAATCATAAGATTCTAGTTATATAGAATATAGATTGTCTAATAAAAGCAATGTATATTCTAATATGATGAGAAAATTTATTGGTTTTTAACAAAATATCTTAAAAGTTGGAATTCATGAATATTTATTGCAATTGTCTTTCTTGCAAGTAAATCTCAAAAGTAAAATTCATTTAAAATATATATAGGTATAAAATTGATAGAACAATAGCATACAGACAACTATTGTTAGGCCATTTTGTATTTCAAAGCTCAAAGATAATTGGTGGATCTACATCTAGAAAAGGCTGCAGTAAATTTGTGCATAAAAGCCAAAAATTCATTTAATATTCATAATTTTTTGACAGTTTTCTTTATTTTTTTCCCTTTAGCCAAGAAGTAGAGCGTACACTACAAGGTGGAGCCTCTCCTGAAACCTGTCAGCAGGTTCTGGCTACCTTACAGGCCTCAATACCTATGATGGAAATTACATATAAACAGTTCTCTAGGTAAGTTTGAACCCAGCTCCCAATGTTTAAGACTTAAATTTGACCTATGGTTAAATGCCCATATTTATTTTCAATGGTTTTATTTTCCATCTCTCTATTAAAAAAAGGTCAAAGAAAATATTTGAAAACCTGTTAAGCAGTTAAAATATAAACTTATCAAAATAAGATTGCTTTTTTTATTTTTTATTTTATAATATTTTATATCATTTTTTTGGTTCTATTTGAGCCTTATTTCTATTTACAAAATTAACAAGTAAAATGTGTATTTCAAACAGGTTCTTATACAGGGTGGCCCGTTAGTCACTTCACATTTTAAAATTAATAAATAACTTTTTTTCTATTGATATATTTTTATTAGTTTTTTTAAAATTATGAAATAGAATCTTTGGTCATGATTGGTATGGTTAAGTTTACAAAAGAAAAACAAGTAAAGATAATTGAATTTTACTTTGAAAATAGACGGTCAATTGTTGCAACGCAAAGACCTTATATGCGCCATTTTAATATTAGGCATCCTCATTGTGGACCTGCAATAATGAACTTAATGAAGCGTTTTCAAGAGCAGGGCTGTTTAAATAATAGGTCTGGATGTGGAGCAAGTCACTCACTACATACACCTGTGTCACTATAAAGTGACTTACATAAGTTTTGTTCACAATTCTTTGAATAATGATAGAAATTCTAAATATTTTTTAATTTGATTCAAGAAAAATTTTTTTTTTTTTAAACAGTTGTCTTGGTTTCTCAGCTGCTGATATTCTCAATGAAGTGAACATGTTCACGATTCTTGCTGAACAACTAAATGCCATTCTACCTCATCTTGGCTGTCAGGTGCGTTTGTATATTTGTAGAGCTCTGAAGAAAAAAAAAATGCCATTTACAGGAAAGATAACACAAAAATATTTTTAATACATTTTGGTACATACTGCATGGTGGGTATCAATAAAAAATAAAGTGAAGTTTGTTGTTTACTGAAACTCTTTTTACATTGTATAGAAACTAATTAAGACTTTTTTTCAAAGAACTACAAATTTTATTAATATGTTAATTATACCTGAGAAGTTAAAAAGAAAATATCAACCCGTTAATTTTTGGTTTTAGATATATCGAGAGCTTATTGACTGATTAGTCATTGTAAGTGTTTAGCATTTGTTTTTCTCTGACCAGAAAACAAATCCAAGATTGTAAACGTGTTGTGTGCATTCACTTTAGTTAATGGACAGACATTTTCTTGTTGATATAAACTAAGGAATCTAAATGAATCTTAAACAATTCCAAAATCTTTTTTTTTTCCAGGACAATAATCCTCTTGTAAATTACATCCACTTGCAAACCCTGTTTTCCAATCCTGAGAAACGGTAAGTTGATTTGGAATTAAAAAAATTCTTAGTTTTCTTATCAATTTATTTTTCTTATTTTTGAGGCCTCCATGGTCTTTTGTGTGAAACTAGTTTCAAGCAAAATCTAATGGTTGTAGATTATTGAAAGCCAATTCAGCATGATGAGTGACAGAAATGAATTGATGTTTCTTGAAAATAATAATAAATGTTGCTTCTAAAATCATATCTCAGCCATTTCTTCAATTTCTGGCTATTTTGTCCTGATAGATTGTTTCGGTTAAGTAATAACTTCCATCTAGCCCACTTGTTAAACCTGCGATAAAAGGAATAAGTGAATACATATTCACTAGGATAAATATATGAGGAATGTTCTAAAAGTAATGCTTCTTAGTTCTTTTTATTCTACCCAAATGAATCTGTATGGATTCCAAATTTCATTATTATAATGACTAAACTTACTGGGGATTCGATGACCAGACTCAGCATCCCTATCTAGAGTTACAATTGAAACACCTGAAGACGGCCTTAGAGTCACTAGGCCAAAACGTTGTGTAAGAAAACATAGATTCACCAAGATGAGGAAAAAAGTCCGCAAAAAACAGTTAATTTCTTTATTATGATACCTCATCTCAAAATGAAAATAATAATTGGAAAACAAGCTATTCAGATATTTAGTAAAAAATGCAATTTTTAATGATGCACTCAACATTTTTATCACAAAAGAATAAACTCTTTTTCTTGTGAATAGCCTCACTTGAATATTGTAAACTATCATCATAATTTTTGTATAAAAGTAAAAGTTCCCATTATTTTTGTTGAGATATTTCTTGCCCTAAAAAATTGACTGGCATGCTCTATCATTTTCTTTATCTTACAAGTTCTTGTAGTAAGATTGAAAAAAACCAAGAGGTTAAATTGAACATCGGAAAACAAATAGTTTAACAGACTATAATAATATGTAAAAAAAATTAAAAATTAAAACCCTTAAACCCTGTTTTTCATTATTAGTGACCAAAATGAGTGTCTTTTTATTTTAAAGAGCAAATTACTTACTGATTAGTTTTATTTTATTTTTATCATTTTATTTTTTTACAGGGATCTGTTGACCAATGGGCTAAGTCAACTTGAAATAATGATTCGTGGGCTGCATACGTACCAAAACCATTTGGTAGGCACGTGACACATAACCATAGAGCCTAGAGTCAGGTACCCCTTTACTAACCACTGCCAAATCATGATAAGGGTGCTAAGTCAAAATGCACATTTGCAAAAAAGTCCAATTTGCCATATTGTCCATACTAATTCTGCCCATTGACAATAATGTTCAATTTTTTTTTTACATCCATAGAATTGGCCAAAAAAAATGTTCAAACAAAAACATTGCTGCCCCCAAAAATCATTTGCCTAGATATTTTAATAAAATTAATTAGATATTATTTTCGTTCTACTAGAAAGACAAGATATCTGGTGTTGCTAATGTATTTCTTTTTCTACTACTCCTCTACCATGGGTCACTTAATCCTAAAGATTAGAGAGCAATAAATCCATTAGATTTTCCTTGCTGTTTATCTCATAAAGTCATAAAACAAATGTTTATGTATATAAGAGAAAAACAGATTTGCTCACTGTATTTTTATGTTTGTTTAGGTGATGTGTGTGTATATGTGTGGATGCGGTTGCATATGCATTTAATGCATGTGAGTATGTGTTCTCATTCGAGTTTGTGTGTGTGTGTGCGCACGCACGCATGTGTGTTCCTTTTAGAATTAATAACTTTAGATTTAGAAAACTTGAATTAAACCAATTTTCTTTATCAAATATTAGAAAATAATTCTACAGAATAAATTATCAAAATCTAAAATAGAAATGACATTTTTATTAAATCAATTATGAATTCTCTTTTTAAAATGAAAAAAAAATTCAATATGAATAATAATGGTTACTTCTAAATTTATACTCATAAATTAAAAAAAAATTTTTTTTGAAGACAGTAGCCTAAAGTGTGTATGATAGAAAAATTGAAAAAAAAACCCCAAAAGCCTAAGAATATAGTTAATGCCAACGCGTTTCAGAATGGTCCTTTGTTGGGGCACATTTATTATTATTATCAATATTTTTATATATTGCGTCGATATGTTCTTAGGAATCTGGTTTTTTGTTGTTAAACCAAGAAATTAAATTTTTTTGAAAAAAGAGAAAATTTCAGAAATATAAAAAATATAGTTATAACGTTCAGAAAAACCTATTATATAATTCTAGAATAATATTATGTGGGAAAATTCTATTTTGAGCTTAAAACTAAATGCAAATGAAATAAGGAAAATAGATTTCTAATTAAAGAAATAAAAGAAAATAAACAAAAGAAATTAATAAATAGCTAAAATAGTAGGAGAAAATAATGAGAAAATATATAGAAAGTGTGGATGTGTATACAACCCTTTAATAATTCTAAAATATACAAAAATACAGCGTTTGAGATTCAATTAAATGGGGAGAATAAAAAAATATTTGTAGTAATTAGAATTCTGTGTTGTCTTACCAACAATCAGGGATTATTAGCTTCATACTCAGTCAATCAATTTAAAAAATTTTTTTTAACCAATGGAGTCATTACGACAAATAATGAATATTTTTCTTTTTAGTTTTATTCCTTTAATTCTCTATTCCGAGTTATGGGGATGACGAAAGATATAAAATTCTTGACACTCTAAATTGAAAACTTAAATTTTAAGAACAAATTATAAATTTTGAACATATTTTTATCCAGAAACTAATACATGAATAAAATTGTATACTTTACTGACCTTGAATTTTTATAATTCCTCCACCATTCACAGACACACACACACACACACAGACACAGACACAGACACACACACACACAGACACAGACACAGACACACACACACACACAGACACACACACAGACACACACAGACACAGACACACACAGACACAGACACACACACACACACACACACACACACACAGAATTTGTGTAAGAGGGATAAATTAATTCATGCTTTTAAAAATCAAGTAAATCCAATAGAATTTGCATTAGAATTAAAACAAGAAAAAAAAATAAACAAGTTTTTGTATTTTTTAAAAATTGATTGATTCACAATTCATGAATAAATGTTGTTCCTTGGGAAATAAAGATACGAGAAATATTAGAAAAATAAAAATAGTTTATAGAGAGAAGTTGACAATAAATGATTATGCACTTAAAAATAAAAAGGAAAAGTTAAAATGACACAAATAAATATTGATGTGAGCGCGCGTGCACTTTTGTGCTTCTTCGTGTATGTTATGTAAACACGCATTTTGAATACAGTGTAATATGAAATTGAGAATGTAATTAGCAAATGATTCATTTTAACCATTAAAAATGGGAATTGTTAAATTGTACGAAATGCTGCGCAAATGTTTTAGAATATTATTTTCTGTTTCATACTGTTTGTACCTCATTTTGATCTCTTACATTCGCTGTTTATTCATATGAGATTTTTTGTTTTCTGGCTGTTTTTATGTGCTTATGGCTTGCACGTACTTGAAATCTGATGATTTTTGTATCATTCTCTTCATTTTTCAACTGTTCAATAAATCGCCAAATGTTTGCATGATGTTTTTTAAATGTTTTTGGAATTTTGAATGGAAACTTTCAACAACATTGTTCATACGAAATGTACTTGGTTGTACAAATTTAAAATTTCCTTTGGAAATCTATCCGCAATTGGAGGTCGCTCTCCTCATCTTGGATGACCACGTAATATGTATGTTTAATATAAGTAGTTAAATCCAAAGTTCATTAATTTGCTTTTTTCATTAAGTCGTTAAATACATTTTCCATCCCTTTATTATACTTTGGCCCTTTATTACATCTTGGCCCTAAAAAAAACCCCCTCAAACTATCAACTTAAAAAAACAAAAATCCCACAACCAAATAACCCAAAACATCAATAAAAATAATATTAAATAAACAAACAAAATTCTCCCTAAAACCTATTAAACCCTAAATAGCCATAAATGTTAAACCCAAGCAAACCAAGCAACCAAAAAAGATATTAATTAGAACAAACGATAGAGCCATAAACTGTTGAATATTGCGGCACACTGCCTCACCTTTTTCGTTGTTGTTTCGATATGCATCTTGCAAGCTTTCGTTCACAACTCTTTCCACAGCAACGGGTTGAAATGGAAATGACAATCTTTAACATCAGAATCCGTGAGGATTTTCTTACTTACATTTATCATAGTATTTCATGCATTTTTCAAAGTTCAAAGACAAGCATAATAACATCTGGGTTCAAGCGGGCTTGAATTTAGTTTGTTAATTGAACAATATTCTGCAATATCTTCCGATAACATGGTTCACTTTTTATAACCATGAGGCAATATAGTAGTGAAAATAAATTATCCATAATTTTTCCATGAATCGAATACAGTTTTAAAAACTGATGGTACAGTTTTATGTGCCATCATAAATGATTATCACACTATCTGCAAGATATGGCAAATTTTGCGTAGTTGTGAAGATAAGTAACTTTTTTTCATCTCTGCCCAAGTCATATTTTTAAAATTCTTCTCCCGTAATAGCTAAATTATATGGAGTACACATTTCCATGTTTATATTTTACTGTCTTATTTACCAACCTGACAAGATCCTTTTTCTTCAGTAATCTTGCAAGCATCTCTACATCTTCCTGAAATATCACATCTCTCAGTACTTGCACAGGTGCTTCACATGGATTATCTGAAGAATTTTTCTTAAAAGTTGTTAGTAATGATTTTACTTTTACTTCTTTGCTATCCGTAAAATAAAAAAAACTACCAGCTCAACTTAGTGCCTGCAAAAAAACCAAAAACCACTTAGTTTAAAAAACTACCGAAATCAAAAACATCCTAAATACCACATAACCAAATTTATCACTACAGAAAACCTTCTCCACCACCCAAAAAACCTTAAACAATCAACTTAAACTTTAAACAAAGATAAAAATAATATTAAATGAACTGACAAAGTTTCCTTAAAATCTATGAAATCTTAAATAACCATAGATGCTTGATAAGTTGTTAAACCCTATCAAACCAAACTTTTTGGCTATCAGTATGGTGCAGATAATCTTTACTTCCATTTTCTTTAGGACAGATATTTCATTCAGGTCAACTTGCATTGGACATTTGTCATTTAGTGCATCTCCATTAAATATGTCCATTGTGGCTGTTTGTTGAATGTTTCGAGTAGGTGAAACTCTTTTCCCTTGTTAGTTTTTTGGATAGATGCCATATTCAATTAATTATTCCAAATTGGAAGCGTTTATTTCGGATTGTGACTGGTTGGGCAAATGTGTAACTTACTCTGGGTTACAAGTTCTTATATAGTTTTCTATAAAAATAAGGAACTGATACTAGACACACACACGTTCATTTACTTTAATAAAATTCAGTTCTCTATTTTAAACCATTTGAATTAGTCCCTAGGTCCATAGTGATCTCTTATGGATAATAAAATCCAAAATGTGGGATTGCTCTTCCATATTCCCCTCCCAAACAACTTGCTACATAAACATTTATTAGCAGCACCTGTCTTTGACTCATTACCAACGCCAGATATCTTGTCTTTTCTGAAAAATGAAAAAAAATCATTTATCTAATTAATTAATTTGATAAAAAAAATTTGGTTTTTTCACCAATGGACAAATTTGCATAATTGGACAATCTTTCGTTGACATTTAAAAAATTGGACATTATTGTCGATAGGTGGAATTGGAATGGGTCTTATGGCAATTTGGACCTTTTTGCAAATGGACAATTTGACCTGAAACCCATGATTAGTCATATTAACAATTTCTACGTGTGGCTCATTGCTTTGAATCCACTTCTGAAATTTGTTATGTTGAGCTGGATATCCCAGAATAATAATAATATCTCTGGTCTGGCAGATAATGAATGTCTGAACATCTGAAATGAGAAAAAAAAATAATAAATAGAAAAAAAATTGGATCTTGTTTACTCATTTTGCCGATTTCAACATCATATAAGCCATTAGTTCCATTGGATGTGACTTTCTGTCGTGTCTCTTCTAACATTTCATGATTGTCGACCTCTATCAACCTCTCGAAAGTCAAAAGAAAACGAGTTTCTTTTTCAGCAGGCATCTCTTTGAGAATTGTCTTACAATCAAGAATGTCTTTCAAATCAAAGGCCAATTCCCCAAAAGCAATCTCTTATTGCTTATGTTGTGTTCTACTTTTAAATATACAATTTTTCTATTAAAAGTTTTTTCTTTCTTTTTTTTTGGAGAGGATTCGTGAAAATAGGACTCTTTTTTTTAAAAAAAATTTTTCTTTAAGGCTGTCCATGATACCTAACACTTTCAGCAATTCTTTTTCATCTTTTTAGCATTGGGTTTCCTTTCTTTTTTTTTCCTCTCTCTCTCTCTCTAAAATTTTCTTTTAACTATATATGTCTATTGGCATACCTTCAGTGTGCTAGGTGCTTCTTATGTAAATCTGAAGACTGGTAATGTACTGGTATTAATCCTCTCTCCGAGTAGTTATCCGGATCACTAACCACATTGTTTGGTTCATTTAGATTAAGAAATGCCAGTGCATTAATGTTTGCTGTCTTCTTAATGGACAATGAATCAAAAAGACAAAATTCATATTCAAACACCATCAGCTTTGGTTAATTTGCAGTGCTGCGGCTACTCTCTATCTTCAACTGATGGTTCCTTGTTAAATTTTTAACCATTAAGGAAATGCACAACATACTATTCAGTTTGTTAAAAATTCTCATCCATTTTTTTTTCATGTTACAATTGCAAGTCTTTTCATTTGTTGAGTTAAAAAAAAACCCCAAGGGTTTGCGTATCAGGGTGGGTGACACTTTGAATTCAAGGAATATATTCTTACAATCTAATAAAAAGGTGAGGATTTGAAACTTTGAATTTTCAAAATCCAGAGATATAGATCAACATATTTAATATTAAAGTTAATCATACCCCCCCCCCAAAAAAAAGCCATCTTTTGCTTCTATTATCTCCAGAGATCTCCTTAGTCCTTGAAAAGTGTTACACTTTGCATCATCATATACAGTTTCCACTTGGACATGGGCAGCGACGGTGGAGCATTGGTAGAAGCTCGGGCTGTGAGATCGTGTTACGCGAGTTCAAATCCCAGTCAA
>JAUZSX010352719.1:0-10059 GCA_034780655.1 Idiosepius hallami
GAGAGAGAGTTTAATTGGAGAAATAGAAATAAGAGAGAGAGAGAGTTTAATTGTAGAAATAGAAATAAGAGAGAGAGAGAGTTTAATTGGAGAAATAGAAATAAGAGAGAGAGAGAGAGTTTAATTGTAGAAATAGAAATAAGAGAGAGAGAGAGAGAGTTTAATTGTAGAAATAGAAATAAGAGAGAGAGAGTTGGAGAAATAGAAATAAGAGAGAGAGAGTTGGAGAAATAGAAATAAGAGAGAGAGAGAGTTGGAGAAATAAAAAGAAGAGGAAAAATGTGTTCAGAGGGAGGGGTAAAAATGAGAGTGTGAAGAATAAAAGTGTTGAGAGAGAAGAAATAGAAGAAACAAACAATAACTGTGACACTTTGTTTTTAAGTTGTAGTTTAGGAGAAAAGAAACTAAAAAGGTTAGGAGAAGAAAAGAGAAGGAAGAAGATCAGCCCTGTTCTCCACTTACTCTCTCTCTTGTAAACACTGCCCGCAACTCTTCCACCACAGGTTGGGCCTTGTAATTCATGTAAAACATAGACATCCTAGAAAATACTGATGATAGACCTAATACTCGGACACAAGTGGGATCCAAGGATAATAGTTTAAATACTATTTCTGTCTTTTTAAACATGTATTCATCCTAGCTGTTTGGGTGGTAAGATGGAGCATTGGTAAAAGCTCTAACTATAAAATCTTATTATGTGAGTTCAAATCCCAGTCAAAACCATTTCATCTACCTTCATCCTCCTCGGGCAGATGGAGCTCGTTAACTTGGGGGAGTAGCTCGTCAAGGAGAAAGGTAACACTGATTTCAAAAAGCCCCAAAAAAGGTCCTCCAGGTTTGGGGTTGAGCAACGGGCTAGCAACTCTTTCTCAAGAAACAAGTATGCTACGGAAACAGCAAAAATCAAATTTGCTGTCCAACACACCACCACTAGATGTAATGGTTGATGGAATTCATGCCAGCCGTAACCTAACGGATACAATACAAATCATAATAAATTAATTTTGCTGTCAACTCAATATTTCATTCTTAGAATAAGATTATTTGAAGGGAATAAAATGGCCAAGAAAGAAATTTAAAAAAATCCATCATCTTCAGATAATAACATTTGAAGGAATGAAAAATTTCTTTAGTTGACCTTTTTTCATGGCACCTAAAAGCATGATCTTAATCATGAGCAACAACTTTTTATCTTTTTTTCTTTTGTGTCTATTGTTACATTATTGAAACTCATCAATAATGGTCACAAATTAATTGATGGATTAATATTCATTTTCTTGATTATGAAAAAAAAAAATTGATTTTTAAGTAAGATGAATATGTTAAATGTTAATATGATTGCATTAATTGATTTGCTACAAAAAGAAGAAAAAAAAAACACATTGTAATTAAAAATAATGAAATATTGGCACATTTTCAATTTTTATTTTTTAAATAAGAAAAACATTATTCTTAATTACCACATAACTTTGATGCATATTGTTATTTTTATTATTATTATTATTTTTAATGAAATTGTCTTCTATAAACTTGTTGTTTAACTTACTGATTTGTTAAAATGTCAAACTAATTATGACTAGTAAAGTAATTGTTTTGTGATAATTTGCTTTCTTGATGCAGAGTGAAATGCAAACTTGCTTTCAAAGAAAAAAAGCAAATTAGCTTTGATTTTTTTTATATATTTCATTATTTTCTGTTAATTAGATTCAGTATGATTAAATTAATTTCAAATTATTTTGTAGAGTTTTAGAAATTTTAATACTAAAAGTTTTGCTAATTCATTAAATATGAATTTCATGATTTTTGATGTTCATGAAAATAGTCTCAATTTATTGTTTTCAATTTCAGTATTTTCTTTAAACATCAAAATATCTTAAATTTTATACATTATGTACAGTGCTTCTTTTACAACCAGTAAACTGTTCTATTTTGTGTTTAACTTGGATTATTCAATTAAATTTTGCCAAAAGATTATCATTTCTTTCAAGCAACTCCAGGTATTCTGTATAATCAATTTATAAACATATTTTGTTTCATCCACTGAAATGCTATTTTCTATAGGAAAAGAGAAAAACATTTTTTGTTGATAATGTAAACCAATTTCCCATTGTTACTTGGGAAATCTGATATCTACTTGTAAAAAGATCAACATTTGTCTTGTTTTTCTTTCCTTCCTCATTTACTCAAACTACTTGCACTTCCTTTTACCCACAGGTTATCTTTCATAATCAATTCATTAAATCGCAATCATCTTAAATATTTCACATTTGGAAAGGCTGTTTGTGTTCTGCTCATTGATCACCAACGAGTTAAGATCTTAAATAAAACAACAAAAAATAACAATGAGTAAGAAAAGATACACAAATATTAAAGACAAAATAAAATAAAATAAAAATGTTGCAAGTAAAACTCACCGAACAGATTACGTTTTTTTTAAAGAAACTTGTCAATTGGCTTTAATAAGGCTTTAATTTGCAATGATTGCTACTGAGATGATGTGCAACAATATTATTAGACTTGTAGCTGAATGTAGTTATAGTTCTTTGGAGGATGGCAACACCTGTTGAGCAGGCATCAAGGCGAGTTTTGGTGAATGAAAGACCCTGCAGCCCAATGCAACATGTATCATAGAGGCTGCCTGTCTCGGCCTTCTTCAGATGCAGTGGAAATAATGCAGGACAAAGCAAGTGTGCATGGCTTTTGTTCAGCATCGACCACCCAAAACAACTTAAACGGTGAATGCCACTCTTTCATTTTTTGCCTCATTTTTATTTTCTTATATATTAATTTATTTTTTTTTTTAATCCTCATCATTATGATCACTGCCCTGTCCTCTGCCTACACTCTCTTCCACATACTGCTTACAACCCTTCCACCACTGGTTCGCCCTTGCAAGCCTCTTAGGCATCCTTTAAAATAGGGGATAAGTGAGACCCGATACTCAGACATGAGTGGGTGCTGAGGATGTAATAGTGATATACAAATGTATGTATATTATATTTACTTGGGCAGCGACGGTGGAGCATTGGGAGAAGCTAGGGCTCTGAGATCGTATTATGCGAGTTCAAATCCCAGTCAAAACCATTACATTCACTTTTAGCTGCCTCGGTCAAATGGGGCTTGTTAACTCGGGAGAGCCGCTCATCTAGGTGGAGCTAACACAGAATGTAAAAAGCCAGTGTAAGAGCACGTAAAAATGGCCTTGTGCCAAACTTGGGTTGGTGCTCACCAGTAAATATAATATTATATTTACTTGGGGAGTAGCACCAACAAAGTTTGGCACTAGGCCATTTTTAAGATATATATATATGTATGTATATCATGCATGTGTGTGCGTGCTTTAATATATTCAGTAATCAATATTATGATATGAAACTGTAACAGAAAATGCAAAAATAAAGCAAAGGAAATAGTAACATTCAAAAATATTATGGGGTTTTATATCTACTTCGTTGGGTATCAATCCAAGTTGAGCCCAAGGCCATTTTTACATTCTCATTATTATTTCAGTGGAAAACAAAGTTTGTTTGTTTTTTAAAGAAATATTTATATTGGAATTTTATTGGATTACTTTTAATGATAAAATCTAATTCCTAGTTTATTATAAATGAAATAAATTATACTACAAATAAATATTTTGTTTTATTGATTATTTGGTGTTTGTAAATAGATAAAATAATTATGCTGATAGTTAGACTTGTTGAATCCTACTTTTAGATAAATAATTGCATTATTTTAAAACCGTATGAATTAATGTAAACTCATATAGTTTAATTTTGAAAACTTCACATATTTTCTCTCTCTATCAGTGCAATGATATAAATTTCAAATAAATTGGTTTTCCTAACTTTGAACATCATGACTTTATCATTTCATATCGATTACTTAGATTCAATATATTTTTGCTGTAACCAAAACATAAGTTCACTATACATCTATTGCTAAATGCTTCTCTTATACAAAGTGTACTTAATTAATAAATTAGCAACTTCTTTTAAACAGCTATTACATATTTTAAAAGCAATAGCCAAATAGAAATACATTTTCTATGTTTATCAAACACCACCTTACAAGTGTTTCTAGTAATCTCTGTTTATCATAAACTAGTAAGATTATCTGGAATTGCCAGGATATCTTTTCACATTTAGGTTATCTGATCTTGAATGACACGCATCATTATGTGTTTCCTGGGAGAAATCAAACTATATCAAAAAATATAATACATTATCTACCAAAAAGCCTCTAACTTAATCAAATACCCTCTTCTTATAAAAAAGAAAAATACACTCAAACAACTACTCCTAAAAAAATAACTAAAAATAAAAAACTAGAAAGCTATAAACAACCAAAATTAAACAAATAAAATCAGTTTTCAGCATTAAATGACCCATGAGGGTCGATATGCTGGTTAAATAAACCAACCAACCAACCAACCATCATTAAGTGTTTCATTTACTTCAACATTAAAATGAATGAAAATTAAAATAGATTTAAAAAATGCATATATATGAATTCATATTATTATTATGATAAAACTCGAAAGAAATAACTCAATAGTTTTTAATCCTTTGGATCCTCCAAGGCCGATATATTGGCCCTGACAACATAAGGCCAAAAAAGACATACCAATATTTTTGCTTTAATATGTTCCTCTAATATAATGACTTGAGTGACTACTTGGTAATTTTGACAAGTTAGGGTTCAAAGGTTTAAAGATTTAAATAAAATTTTCTTAACAGAATCAAAAATAGGACCTGTAATTTTTTTTAAATAAAAGATAATGTAACTGGAAGCATCAAAGGTTAGAGTGATCTCTAGGGCTGTGACAATATGATTTTATTAAAGATAATTCTTGTCACAATCCTATTTGTTACTTGACTATTTTGCGATTTTACCATTTCTTTTCTGTAGTTATTAATAAGGACTAGGCCTATGACAATATGCTTTTATTAAAGAATATTCTTTTTGTAGCCTTAATAACTAGGTCTGTGACAAAATGTCAAATGTCAATTGCACTTTATTGAAAAACATTTTCCTCAACAACATAGACCCAAAGCAGAATCATTGATACTTGATATATTGGCAAGTCATCTATTTTAATCCAATCATATTGCCACATTTAGTATTTTCTATTTTAGAAATAATTGTCTTTGATATTATATAATTCTGAAAGTGAATACCAATAGTCATATCTACTAAATCATTGAACAAATGATAAAAAAAACTTTGTCTGAAAATATGCACTTCACAATGCATTTTTGGTTGTTTTGATAATTCATGGATACCTTTGAAAAGATTCTTGATATTTGATAGACAGTATTGTCATTTAAGCAAAGAAAGACTTATTCTGTAAGTCGCTTGTATTTCTTTTGACTACATATGTAGTAGGCATAAGACAGTTTTCTTTTTTTAATGTGACTGCTATGATATTTTCTAATATAGTGTGTTTATGGTCACCTCAATTTAAAGCTGATAACTTTTAGATCACTCTATTTGCCATTTGATAATCAGGGGATTAGACATTACCATTGATGGTTTCTGAATTACAAAAAATTAAATTTACTGACTGCTTGAACTAAAACAAAAATATCCAAGTGAAAAAATTGTTTCTCTGTCGGATTTTATTCTTTGGATTTTTATACTTTTAATAATCATTGTACATTTCTAATATAAACATAAAACCGGCTTCTTTATTTCAGTGAACTGATATTTTGATATCAGGAACTTGAATTTCTTTCTTTTTTTTTCTCATTAAAATCAATATTAATTTATGTTTGCAATGAAGTGTTTTATTTCTGGCTTCAAAACTGGCTTCAAGTTTAGAATTACATGATTATGTTTCTTGCTAATCTTTCGAGATATTTTCAATTATGTTATTTTACATGAAATTCAAATAATTAAACCATATTTTTTTTTCTTGATCAGTAGTTTCTATTGATTTAAAAAAACTATTTTATGAAACAGGATATCCTTGGTAGCAATTTTTATAACCAAAAGTTCAGTGGAGAACATTTCTCAATCACACAAGGTCATTTATATATATATATATATATATATATATATATATATATTATCATAACAATCCAACAGAGGGACGAATCTGAAGAAGGGTTAAGGTTAACCTAAAATATCAAAAAAAAAAAGAATTTTTAAAAAACATTACTTTATATCCAAAAGGCTGTTTTTCTATTATTTTTTCTACTTTTATTTATTTCCTCTATCTTAGATTTTTTCTATTTTTTGTCTATTTCTTTTGCCATTATTCCTTTATTTTAATCTCATTCGGTCAGAGATTATACACCTTATATATATATTATATTGACTTGGTGAGCACCAACCCAAGTTTGGCACAAGGCCATTTTTAGGTACTCTTACACTGGCTTTTTACATTCGGTGTTACTCTTCACCTAGATGAACTGCTCTCCCGAGTTAACGAGCCCCATCTGCCTGAGGCAGCTAAAGGTGAATGTAATGGTTTTGACTGGGAATTGAACTTGCGTGCCACGATCTCAGAGCCTGAGCTTCTACCAATGTTCCACCGTCGCTGCCCACTAATATGTTGCTCTACTATAACGGCTCTGAGTGACTAATAGGTAATTTTGGTAACTTAGGATTCAAAGGATTAAAAAAGAAAGATTTTAAACTTAGAATATTTAGAATTTGGAGGAATAATGTTTAAAAGAATGAATAATGATAAAAAATGTAATTATTATATATATTATCTATTTTTACTTTCTTTAAATGCCGCTCCCTTGATTGTGTGGCCCGAAGCGGACCACCCCCTTTCCTCACTTACAAAACCACTGCAATAACAACGACAGAACAAATCTGTATAGAAAAAGTCGAGAAAATTCCTTAAAAAGAAAATGAAGAAAGTTATTTTTTATCGATTATACATTACAATTCCTGATTTTCAGCAGACAAATTACCTTTTATCATCCTAAAAAAACGTCTCTTCATTTTTCAGTTCATGCTTTTTTTTATTCCTATTTATTATTTGACAACTTTAAAGCAATGACAACGTTGTAGGCTTTGTGAATTTCGACATCATGACAAATATGACGATAATATCTCAAACTCCCTTAGAAATAGCAACGTCAAAAAAAAACAAAAAAAAAAACGAAAAAAAAACAAAAAAGAAAAAAAAGAAAGAACAAAGAAGATAATGTTTGATAAGGGAACAATTCATATTTTTTTTTAAATAAATGTTGTTCGTTACACAAAAACGTTCCAAAAAAAATATCTCAAACAGCTTGGAAAAAATGCCACGAATAAAAGATGGTTTTGAAATGGGTATGACAAAAAACAACAACAACAACCAAAGACAAACAAACCAACAAACAAACAAACAAACAAACAAAGACTCTAAAACAGCAACAAAAAATATAAACAATAAAAACAGACATAAATAAAAATAGAATTGGAGTAAAAAAAGAAAATGTTATCTAAAAATATATCTGATTTGCCCTTTGCGACTTGTCACAATGAGAACCTATTCAAACCAATAAAATATTATCAATTTTTTTGTTAGTCTTAGCAATATTGATATTAATATTAATAGTATATTACTAGTAATATCATTGTTACGATATCGATATTATTATTATTATTATTAATAATAATATTAATTATTAATTATTATTAATATTAATATTATTATTTTAGTAATTATTATCAATAATAATTAATAATTAAAAATAATAATAATAGTATTATGGTACTAGTAATATCATTGTTACAATATCAATATTACCATTATTATTATTAATATTAATTATTAATAACATATGTTATGATTATTATGAATAATAATAATATTAATAATAATAATATTATTAACAATAATAGTATTAACATTATTATTATCAATAATAATTATATTATGGCACGATATCAATATTATTATTATTATTAATAATAATAATATTAATTATTAATTATTATTAATATTAATATTAATATTAATAATAATCATATTGATATTAATATTAATATTGATAATCAAACCACTGACAATAAAATTAATAATACTTTATTATTATCATTATTATTACTACTACTACTACTATTACTACACTACTACTACTAATAATAATATTATTTTTATTTATTAGATCTCACAACAATCAGAAGATGTTTTCACTGGGTCATGTTAGCTTAGTAGGAACGCAGCCGGACTTGTAGTACACCAGTTCGAATACCAGTCATTCCATTTGCGTTCATAATTGAACTAATATTCTTGGAAAAGGTATGAATCTCCACATGAAGATATGGGTTAACTAGTGTTATAAAAAAATCTACGTGCGTATACAATGAATGTTCTTTGCATTAATAAAATTTACCTAAAAAAGTCGATATGCCGTAAAATTCCAACACACTAACAAACCCAGTGATTGGTTGTTTTTACTGGAGTACGAATGACAAGTTTCAACAACAACAACAACAATTATCATCATCATTAAATCCCAAAACAAATGCAAGACTTGAGAAAAATACGTGTATGTGGATATTAGATTTACTTGGTAGAAGACCAAACCAAGTTAGGAACAAGGCCATTTTTACGTGCTCTATATACCTGGAATTTTTAAATTCAGTGTTACCCTTCACCTAGATTAGTTGCTCTCCCGAGTTAACGATCCCCATCTGCCAGAGGCAGCTAAAATGAAGCTAATGGTTTTGACTGAGATTTGAACTCGCGTATTACGATTCCAGAGCCCGAGCTTTTACTTATGCTCCCACCTACATATGTGTATGTGGATATATTTGTTTCTCTATTTATCTGAGTGCTTTCTCGTTATTACATTTAATTGGTGAACATCAACCCAAGTTTGGCACAAGGCCATTTTACGTGCTCTTACCCAGGATTTTTACATTCGGTGTTACCCTTCACCTAGATGAGCTGCTCTCCCGAGTTAACAAGGCCCATCTGCCCAAGGCAGCTATAGCCATATATATATAATGACCGCGCAGGTGAATTATCAAAAATGATTATTTCAAATTCATTGATTCTTTCTTTCCCTACCCCCTTCTCTTTTTTTTTATTTCTTTTTTTACACTCATGGGGCTGGGTCAGTCATTCTAAGCATTGTATTTTCCAACTTTTATTTGTCACATGTTGTAATATTTCGAAATGACTGGGTCTAAAACTGGTTTTCCAACATTTTTTGCTAGCGCCCCCTTCACTGCTGGACTAAAATGCCAGTGCCCCCCTTCTTCCAACGAACGCCATAATGACGCTACATCTAGGAGAATATATGTTGGAAGTATACTGGCACGAACGTCTGTGCTGCAACTGGAGGACACATAATTAAGTTGTTCTATTTTTCTAACCTCTCTACCAACACCAATATCAAATTTTACTATAATTGCTCTAGAGCCCCCTTCACAATTTTAATGCCCCCTCGTCTGACTACTTACTTGCCAGTGACTCCCCTGAAACTTTATATCTCCCCCCAGGGGGGGGGTACCGCCCACTTTAAAAATCACTGGCCTAAAAGAAGTAGCAAATACCTTCAAACGCTACCTCTTTTCTACAAAATAGAGACCTTGTTTATCGTTTCTCCCAGAAATTCAGTTGGTTCAAAATCGTGCCTTTTCTCCCTCCGTGTCAGTGTAACCTTCTAAAATCAATATTGTAGTAGTGGTAGCTGCTCTCTTGTCTAAATTTCTTAGGATTATGCTTTCTCAAGGGCCTGTCTCTCTTTTGTTCCTATTCAACAGTTCATGTTGTTACGAGCCTTTAAAACTCTTCATTGTTTTGTGCCTCTGTTCTTGGTTTTGCAAAATCTTCCAATGAAATGCTTGTTCTTGGCTCAATTCTTCATATTCTCTACCACCTTGCCTTAGTTCTTTGTTTTATCATCGAGATAAATACCCTTGAGAAAGGTATAATCCCCACATTTCTTTCCAGTTATGGATTATAAACTGCACATTGTGTTATACAAAAAAACTATGTGTAAACAAAAATAAAATTGTTTTGGGTCATTAAATGATCTAAAAAGGTTGATATGCCATAAAATGATTGTTCTTGGCATTAAATGACCTAAAAAGGTTGATATG
>JAUZSX010352730.1:0-10058 GCA_034780655.1 Idiosepius hallami
ACCCAGTTTAAAAAAAAAAAAAAAAAAAAAAAAGGCTCCCAGCAAGGTCTCAAATTTTTATGGTGAAAATTTTCATTAAGTAATTAAAAGTTCATAAATTTTTGACAGTTAACCGATTGATAATCTTTGATATGAAAATATATAATATAAAAGACAATTGAAATGAATTTAGTTAAAAACATTATAAATTAATATAAAAATGCATGAATGGCTTTCCTATATATTAGGAAATTTAACTACTTTAGTAGTGAGTCCCTAGCGCCCTGGTAAAGCCAAACAATACTTCTAGTTCTTTATAAAATTGAAAAAGATTTTCCAAACTAGAGTTAATTTATCAATAATTAAGAAAGAAAATCTGAACAAGGTCTTTAGCTATATAGTCCTTATATATTTGTCTGTTATTAATTTTTTTTTTTAGTTCATACTTATTTTTCATAAGGCATATGAGAACCTAGAAATCAATCTGCTTATTAAATGCACTTTTCCCATTCCTCTATCAGGGGCTTGATTAATTTATGATTAACTATATATCTGAAATGGTTTAACTTTACTTGTTGATGAATAAATTAAATTGAATATTTTGATCTTTTCACCGGACTATTATTTTATATTCTGTTTTTTTGTTTAATCTCTAGACGTGAGGGCATTCCAGAAAAAGAAAAAACGACCCATTGCAGAGATTATTGCTGAAAAAGAAGCACAGAAAGAAAAAGAATTGCAAGAAGAAAAAGAGGAAGAAGTAAGTTAATAATCTAAATGCAATAAGTACATAAAAACACTCTTACAATAATAAGCTATTGAAATAACCCCGATTGGAGAGGTAATTTACAAAAAAATAAAAATAAATTTCAATATTAATTCAGCTTTTTTAAACTGAGTGCTTTAGAAATTAGTTTGCAATAGAGCATTCCACACCTTTTTTACTGAAAAAAAAATTGTTTGTTTTTTAGAATGAACTCAAACGAGTCAAATCTCCCACTGAACAAGCTGCCGAAAAACTCCGTCAGAAAAAACTTCAAGAGGAGTCCGATTTAAAATTAGCTAAAGAAGCTTTTGGTAAGTGTTTGGATCATGTATTTCCTAAAAGATGGGACTAATATTTTTAGAAACACTATTTTTTAGGTTTACATAATTATAAAACAAATCTTTGTATTGTTGACAAATTTAAAATAAGCCTGTGTTGAGAATAAAAATAGAGATGTTTCTAGAATTTGGCAGTGTTCTTGTAGTTAATACAAAAAATTCTAACCCCAACAAGTCCAGAAAAACATATTCATTTCAATTGTTACTTTCAAAGGTGACCCACTTTGAAATTTGCTCAATTTGAATTGTCCAATCAATAGCTTACGATTCTAAATCGGCCCTACTTTGCCCTCACTCTTTGGATTCACAGATACAAAGTTAGCCAGTCTAACTCTCCTGGCTTCTAGCAATCGTTCTTGTCATTTACCATATACTTGTTAATACTTTTATCTGGGTTGAAGGTCTTTGTATAGACAATCTGCTCCATAAGTCACTCTTTACTCTTCACATATATATATATATAAAGTTGCAGTTGTATATTTGAAAAATTGTTTATATTTTAACCAGGCTGAGCAAATTTCTATATAAATTCTTTGAATTTTTTTTTTCAGGATTGTCAGACAATGGAGATGCATTGATTGATAAAATGCAACCTGAAGGAGAAGAAGACTTTTTAAAATTTGAACAAGCATTAAAAGATAAAATAACTACATATGAGGTAAATGACACCTCATTACCATAAACTAAATTAAATATTTACTGTTTTTCAAAGAATTGTCATTGTCCCTGTCAGTCAAATATGTATTTCTTTGGAGCATTCTATGTATATTTTTTTTTATTCTTATAGTAGTTTTTCTTAACTGCTTTTGAATTTTGGGGGGAGAGTACCATTGATTTGCAATGTACATTTTATTGCATGTTGCTGCTTAATCAGTTAAATCTAATAACAATTTTAAAATAATCTATCTGGTCTGAACTGAAGGAATAAAAATATTGGGGGGAATAATTCACTTACTCGTTTTTAATCCAAATCAAAGAAAAAAATATGTAGAAACTTGCATACTTTGAAATGAAAACTTATATGTAAAATTATTAAATAATTTTTTTTTAAATTCTTTTTATATTGAACTTGACCATTTTGGAGCTTGGGTATTTCTATTAATTTGGTTGCTGTCTTTATCTGCATAAATCTTATTTTTTTATCAAAAATTTTTTTGTTTTGATGAAAAAAAGCATTCATTTGTTTGTCAATTATCAGTAATTTTTTTTTTCTCTCCTCACAGAAATCTCCACATTATGCTGCATTTTTAGACAAGTTATTTACAGATCTTGTTATAAATGGTATTTATTTCTATTATTTCATGATATATCTTTTCTTTTTCAGATCAATTGAGACTCTGTAATTTTTCTTTTTCAATTAACTTCTCTTGTTCTTTATAATAAAACTTTGATAATATTATTCCTAAAAATATCTAATGCAAAATATCCATAAACTGTCTTTATATTTTAAAATATTGATCACAATATAAAAAGAACAAATAGGTGGATGTTATAAAATGAATAGTTTTAAATTTTTATTTTATATTGTACACTTTTATACAGACAAGCATTAGTGACATATTTTAAATAACTTGTCTATGCTGTCAAAAATGATAGCATGAAAATAGTAGTAAAATAATTAAAAGCATAATTACCAATTTATTTTCACCATATAGTTTCTAAAAATTAATTTAGAAAGAACAAATAAATGTACGTAATCACTTGTTTAAATTTTCAATGATTTGCTAATTACATAAAAAAAACTAATTTTAACATTGATGAACACCTTGTATTCAAAAAGTAGAACTTATTTTTCATGCCTAAACTACCTCTGAAATTAACCTAATAATGCAATATTGAAACTTCCTAAAGATAATAAATTATATTATTGCTAAATATATTCTAATATTACCCCAACATCATTAATTTCAGGAACTACAAAGTATTAAGTGTTTTTGTAGCATACTGCCTGTGAACTATTTTCATATTAAAATAGTGATGGGATGATTAATAATGTATATGGGGGAGGGGATCGAAATCACACCTTTAATTAACTAACTTAGATTTATGATTCCTTCATTATAGTTCTCTTAATTTTTTAATTTTTTTTTTCAAATTTCTAAAGGCAAGAGAAAAATGTAACATTTTATAAAAATAAGTTATAAAATAAAACCAAAAAATACATTAAAATGTATTACTTTTATCTTCCTCTTTTTTTTCATTTCTTTAGGTTTAAGTAATTGTCTTTATATAAATCACACTTCCATTTAATCAGTAAAACACACACACACACACAGTAAATTTGTATGGAGTGGACATTAGCTGACTTTGATTTACTTTTGCTACTACTTTTTCTTAACTTTTTTATAAATCAAAATCAGGATTTTTTTTTGTTTTATTTGCTTAATGAAAGCAAACATGAAAAAAAATTAACATTGAAAACAATTGCAAAAAAAATTTTGTTTTAAAACAACAAATCCTCGCGCTGTGGTGATCACCATGTGATTGCTTAAAATTAGCGTTTTTACAGTTAGAACCCTAGGTTCTAACTGTAGCTAAAGATTCAAGGAATTGGAATCATACTTGGTATGAGAATCGTAAAACATTTTCCTGGAATCAGAAAAAATTTAGGAATCGTCCCAACACTATATTTAAACAATAAGTAAATATCATAAAATAATCCGCTTTTCATCAAATTAATATAATAGATATAAATTTATCATCAATAAAAGATAAAATTAATAGGATGAATTAAAAATCTTTGAAAGATAAACCATAAGAAAAAGTTTTTTTATTCATCTGGTAGTGATTGACGTTTAGTCGTTAGAATAAGAAAAAATGCATTCAAATGTGTAATGTTAGGGTTAATCAAACTGTGTACATCATGAGTTATATAGTGTAGATTGCATACCACAGTCCTATTTAGTAATAGGTATCTACCAGTTTCAGTTCTTTATGCTTTTTTTCTTTTTTTTAACTTATTAGTGGAATCTGAAGAAGTAAGAAAACTTAGTGCAACACTCAACAGTATGTATCACGAAAAACTACGACAACAAAAGGTAAGAAAACTCGTTATACAAAAAACTTTAAAAAGAAATTTAATTACACCAAGCTCGTAAACTTATAAAAGGTTCATTCTGTGCAAAATGCAAATGAATATAAAACATTAAAAGCAAAATAATCATAAAAATGAGATTAGGTTTAGTATTAATAATCTAATTCAGTGGTTCCAAACCTTTTTTATGGTGGACTGCACTCTAATGGAGGGGCGCTCCCTGTATCTTCTTGCCTGTTTCATCCAAAATATGTCATGAGGAGCGTCCTGAGCTTTACTCACACCTTGCAGGTCTGGTCTGGCACAAAGCTGCCATATCTCACCCTTCCCCCCTGGCTCCATAATATGTCTAGTGTTCCTCTGCTCCATGATCAGTCTTTATTCCAGACCAGACTTGCAAGGTGTGATTAAAGCTCAGGGCATCCCTCTTGACAAATTTTTTGGAAGAAACAGGTGAACAGATACAGTGCTCCTATGGAGTTTTGGGCCCAAGGAAGAGTCTGAGGACATGGCGAGAAAATTGAAGGCTAGACATCATCTCCGTAACAAGAGACAAAGGATTCGAGTGAAGGACGAGCAAGAGAAATCTCTCCCTCACTACATTACAGCAATAGTTATAGTCAGGACAGTTTTCCCTGGCATAAGATAATATTAATACTCTTTATTGGAAATTGATTAAAAATGTCATGTTATAAATATGTTTTTATCTTGAGAAAAAAAACATTAGAATGTTTAGAAGATAAAAATCAAAGAAACTTAAAATCTGAAAACTAGAGAACATACAGAAGAGTTAAACGGGTCTAAAAGTTCAGGTCTTTGTAGGATTTTTATTAGAATGTGCATTCCAATATATTTTTAAATTATAAGTCATTCATAAATAGATTTATTTTTTTCTTAAACATTAGAATCTTATCATTAAATTCATTGGATATTTCAAATTGAGCATCATGTTTAAAATTTGACTTCTCTCTTTCCAGGAAAATGAAAAGAAGAAAAAGAAGAAAAACAAAGCATCTTTAAAAGTTACTCGTAATGATGACTTAACTGATTTAGGATATGATGATTTTGCTGAAGACTTCATGTAATTAACAAAATATTTACATTCTCATATAAATCAATTGACTACTACACACAAACACACTCCTGACTGACCCCACCCCACTTTCTTTTCAAGTAACAAAATAGGTGACTGAATTCCCCGAGAACTGCTCCTAAGGCTCCCCCCCACACACACTTCTGCCTCAATTCTCATTCTTTAATTGGTTTGGGTTGACAAAATCTCTAATTGTGTTTCTATGGCTGAAGTTCCATGTTTGTTGACTTGTTCCCCTCCACTTCTCAAAGTATCTGCCCCCACCCACTTGAAGAGGGGGGAAGAAAAGAAAATCACGCTATTCAAATGCCAATTATTTGCTATGAATGAATGATAATGCTTTAAAACAATCAGGAAAAAAAAATTCCAAATACCAACAGTCGATTGTCTATGCCAGATAAAAAAAATCTATTCCACTTTTGCGCCTTTCTATGTGCCTCCATACAGTACTTGAGCAAAATAATTGGAAAACATGTTTAAGTGAATGAGTATTTATTTTTTTGATAGGGTTCTTTCTCCACTATATCTGGCTTTATTCAGCTTGCGGCAAACAATTTGAGTCGAAATTAAACTGATCAGTTGTTAAGTCTACTCCATAATTGTCACTATCTGGGCAGTTTATTCAATGATATTTTTTTTTCCCTCAAAGTTTTCAAGTCTCTTTCAGTTAGTAATTCTAATGGGATTACCTTTTGCTTAAGAAATTCTTACCTCTTTTAAATAGTAACTCTCAAAAGTGAAATCATTCTGCTGACAAATTTTCCTTCAATACAACTTTTCCCTCCACCTTTTCTTAATATTATTCATTAATGCTACTTCTTTTAACTGTATATTACAGTAGGATTTTGCGGGGTTGGGGAGTTATTTAACTGTCTACGAGATAAGTATTGGTAACAAGTTTTTATTTATATCCAGGCTCTACATTGTGAGTGAAAGACTCACATTTATGAGTGATTTTTTTTTTTTCCAAGTGACAACTAAAAATATTAAAATACTTATCTTTTAACAACTGGGTTTTTCACCGACTATTTTTCAAAAACTGAGTGAAAAATGTCTTTTCAACCTTTTTTTTTTTTATTAAATGAGCCAAGTCAAATTATTAAACAATTAAAGGTTTAATAGAATAGAAAATAAAACAATATACTCTTTTTTTTTTTTTTAACAAGGCTGTTTAAAAAATGTCTAAAGAAATTCAACAAATTTTTATGCAGAAGAAAAAATAATTTAAAGTGGAATGAATCGTATTCAAGTTCTGAATTGATTTATTCATAACAATATAGTGAAATAACATTTCATGAGTTTGGTTTGTAAATGAAAATATTGAGTTATCAAAGGTCAACTAAAATCAAATTTGTCTGTAGAACCCTCTATATTGAATCAGGATTGGTATTTGTAATGTTACCTTTATTGAAATAGAGTATATTTAATTTAATGCTGTTTTAATTTTGTCCTACTTTTGTGTGGATATTCATAGTAAAATTAGTATTTTGCTATAAGATAATTTCATTATAATCCCTCTTTGACTCAGTCACTTGTTCTTTCTCTCTCTCTTTCTCTCTCTCTCTCTCTCTCTGCTAATATGTGAAAATAGCTTCAACATTTCTTGATAATTTATTTTGAAGTTTGTATCATAGTAGCAGATTTTTTTTTTTTTTTACCCTTAAGGAGCAGTTTAGTCACCACAGATATGTTTGTGTGTGTATATAAATATATATTCACATGCATTCCTACACAAATGATAAAAACAAAAACACTATAAAACAAAACTTGCAAAATTGTTGTAAGTTCTGAAATGAGGCTTGATAATTTGTGTTATTTAGTTATCCAATAATTTTCCTCATCTTTATTGTTATATATACAACATTTTATTTTCACAATTTCAACACTAAGAGTCGCCATTTTGACAAAAAACACCTGAAATAAGGCATTTTCGTTTAAATGTTGTAAGTATTGATGTATATAACAATGAAGATGCGAACAATATTCTAAATCATTAAAACAAGAAAGGAAAAAAAAAACAAAGTTCTGAATCTGTTCTACATGATAACTGAACTGGGTTCACTAACTTCTTATATATTGATAAACAGGTTTAGCTAATTTCTTTCAAAATTAAAGAATATCGAGAAGAAACTGAAGATGGCTCCAACCAGTCCCCAAATGATCATCAAATTGTTAGTGAAGAAATTAAAAGACACATGGAACTTTGAAAATATGTTTTATGGATATAAAGATTTAAAAATAAAAAAAATATTAAATTTTAAAAAGAAAAGATAGAATCAAGAATAAAGTTGTATATTTTTGGACTGTGGACAATACTTTCTTTACCTCAGCCCAAAACCAATAGCTTTGGGTTTTGTTTTTTTTGTTTTTTTTTTTCCTTAAAACTATTATTTCTGTTAGTGGGTCTAATTCTTTTCGACTTGATGCCTTGCTACCCAACAACAAAGTGCAATTCAGTTCCACCACTTTGGTCATTTGGCTCACCCTGCAGTTGATACAGTCAAGAAAGCAGATATTGGAGATGAATTAATGAATGCTCAAAATTTTATGTTCTCTAGAGTTGATTTAAAAATGAGGGTTTGTTTTGTTTTATTTTTCTGAAGATAAAAATACAGCTACAAAAAAGAAAATATATTGATTTTACTTACTTTTTTTTATTTTTATAGAAAAAGAAACAAATCTTGCTTCATTTTATTCAAACTATTAAATTTTTTTTTTTTTTTTTAAGCCAAGGAAAAGTATTGAAACAATTTTCCTGTTTTATATATCTTATTTCTCTCTCTATATATATATCTCTCTCTATATATATATATATATATGTGTGTGTGTCTCGTCTAGGTGAAGGGCAACACTGATTTAAAAAGCCGAGGGATAAGAAATGCCTGTCGGGTAGGTGGTAATCCAACACCCAGCAGCCCAATGCAACCTAGATTGTGGAAACTGCCTCTCTCGTCTGTCTTTAAGTCGCAGTAAAAGCAATGTAGATCAAGTGAGTGTGCTTGGCTATCACTCAACAACAAGCCCCACAAAAACTACATCCACAGTGAATGGCACTCACCTTTCCCTCTCGCATCGAATAAGCAAAGATAGGAACAAGATGACAGTACCTGATACTCAAAGACAAATGGAAGCTGCCCTACATAAATGTGAGACACCCAACACAAAAATGTATCGAGGGTTTTCTGCCCTAAACTCAAATACAAAACACATGGTTCAATCTTCCTCCAAGATTGGCTCCTGAACAAAAGGAATAATATTTGTAGATTAGATTAATTCATTAATCATAATTATCTACTCTTTGCCAAGAAACCCAAAAAGTGTTGCACACCCTTAAACATTAAATTTGGATATTGGGGATAAAAAAGAGGTTCATGATTAATTGTTCTTATCTAATTAAAAATTTAGAAAATGTCTGACCAAGCAAAGTAATACTTTATCTTCACTTGTTCAAAACCAAACCATAAGTACCGAGGGGGGGGGATATTTCAAATAAAACACATCTGCATACAACTTGTAGGAAGTTTTTTTTTTTACAATAAAATAGGTTTGAAGATGTGCATTACATTAAAAATTGGATTCACTCATAAAGCCTGTTTTGTTTACAATTCTAATTCTAAATGAAACAAAAATTTAATTCAAAATTGTAATCTGCATTTACAGTTAAACTGTTAAATAACTGATAGTATATTTAGTTGATTAGTGTACGTACGTAGTCAACAGCCTTTAGTAACTCTTAGTTTAACGCTTAAAATGTCTTCAAGCAAGAAACACCAAAATCCATTAAATGAAAACACCTTGTAGTAATTCAATTGTTAAAATAGTAAAACAAAATATTGTGTGCAATATATAATTTGAAACTATAATAGATGAACAGAACTATTTCTATGGATTTATTTTGTTTTTTAAGGGCAAATATAAAATGAATTATAATCTATTTTCCTAATTTAATTCTTTTGCTAATCCTAAAGTTACATGTAATTTTCAACAAGTTTTTAAATGGAGGGGGTTGTAAATTTATTGCTATTTTTAAGAAAAAGGAAATATCTGTTGTAGTTACTTCATTCACATTTAGAATAACATGTTTAACCTATGGACCCTGACTTGGCAAAATTACCAACTAGCCGTTTTATTACACGACCCTATTAGGGCTGAAATATCAGTGTTTTTTTTTCCCCTTAGGTCACCAAGTCCGATATATCTGCCCTTTAGGGTTCTACAGATTAGTTATTACAAGCTGTACTGATAAAAAAAAAAATATTCTTATTCCAAAATGTTGCAAATTAACTTTTGTAGAATAATAGAGGCATTGCCCGTGGACTTGGCACTTAGGTAATTAAAGAAGCCTATTATACAGGAAAGCAGTTAATGCCTTTCATTTCTAATGCTTTTCTCCAATGCAGTTAAGGAAGCCTATTATATAGAAAGACAGTTCAGTACATTTGCATTTTTTAGTGGTTTTAATCATTTTTACTTTTTTTAAATAACTTGTGGTTACAGTATATAGTTTTGTGGATCCATGATGATCTGACTTTTATATCTTGATAGATATCCCTGTCTCTAGGCTACATGTTCAAAGGTCCGTATCAATCCAGATTTTACATTTACTTATTGTGGAACAAAAGAACCAAACTTTTACTCCCTAGAACATACTATTTTCCACTCAAGTGCAGATCTTGCACATGTGTTAGAATTCAATTTAATAATTATAATCTGCAGTCAGTCAGACTTGACTAGTTGGGGCTTCAGTATTCCACCTTGGCACCCAACTCGCTGGCGCAGTATCTGTTGCGTATGAGACACCCTCTGAACCTCCAATCCATACAGTAGAGTGGAGCGACGACTGGCTGC
>JAUZSX010352751.1:0-10058 GCA_034780655.1 Idiosepius hallami
GTTTTCCAATGAAAAGATATACTTAAATATCTGAAGAAATGTGAAGGGTGTACTCACTTTTGTGATACACTGTATATTTATATACATACATACATACACACATATATATATATTTATTTATACATACATACACACATATATAAATATATACTTTCAAAAAATTTCTTTATATATGAATATTTCTTGTAAAAATATCATCTGCATATCAATTTATTCTCATAGTATTTATCAATCTTTTTTTAGTTATGATTGAATAAAAATCTCTGAATATTCCAAATCTTGTCCAAATTATTTCTATTCCTCAAACCTGGCAGCTTCACAAAGTGTGTGTGTAGGGAATATATGTTATATAAATAACTATCATTTTCAACAAAAATAGATGTTTGCAAAAAAATAAATGTTCAGATGGATTGTTATTGGCCACCTGAAGTATCTCTTACTAACTGTGGTTGTCATACCAACTAAACAATAATGATTAGTGTGTCCTTTTTATATTTAGTCAATTTATCTGTGAGAGCACACAATGTAACAAGCAAAGTAACAGAAGCATCATCAACTTTAAGAGACCTTTTAAAAACTTTAATTTATTCTACATTATATATTTGCATCTAACTAGATAAACTACAAGTTTTAGTCCAGACTTGACTCAAAAAATTGTTCAGCAATTTCAACTGGCTGTTTTCATGCGGTAAATTTTAAAAGGACTAACTGGGAGATCATGCTAAAATCTTACTAGCTCAATCCCATGAATGATAGTCTCTACAAAATCAATCCAACAATTTCATAATCTATTTTCAAACAAAAAAACAAGAAGTGTAGAAATGATGTCACATTAAAGAAACTATAATGATTTTTTATTTCTTTTTTAATATTAAATGGTTTATCAAAAAGACAATTGTGTGCTGTACAGTGAAGAAATTAGTATAAGAAACATCTATTCAATATTGAACTAATGCAATATCACCAGAAGAAGGAAATTACTGCAAAAGTAATTCAAACTTACCAAAACGGTAGCTTTTAAAATTTCACTTATCCTATTGGCACAATGCTTTTACAACAGTCTTTGGGAATTCAATACATAAAAGGTCAAATAATCCACTATATTAGTCTTGGGGTCATAAGGAGAGAATGTGCACCATTTCGAAGCCTACCTCTCTGTAGTTTTACTTGCACACCGCCCCCCGTCACTGATGTGAGGCTCCATAATATTTTTAATCCTTTCTATAACATTGCAAAACCGATTTTATAATCGACAGTTAATAAAAAATGTTCAAAAGTCTTTCGTGAATCTCCATGTGAACGTCATAAAGTTAACGTTTTGATCTATTACGAAACATTCCATGTCGTATCTTTCTTTTTCCAAATTCACATGGAACCAATTTCTGCTAACTCAATCTTCTTTATACTATGGGCTAAATTGAAGTGCTAACTGGATTTAGCGCTACCTTTGCTGTTTCTCCAGTGATACCATTGGATTTTCCTATTTGACACTTTTGCATCTTAGCTTTCTGTACTGTGTGATTTATTTTCTAATGAACGGATTAATTTTTGTTGAACTAAACTTGCAAATTTTCTCTGTTTCATACAGAATGGATAAAGAAAAGACACCTTCATTTTTATCTGTATTTACACCATTGACTTGACTATAGTAATCCTATGAAATGTTTATTTACAAAAGAAATACATCTTAATATGATACAAAGGACTTTTTTCTCTTGATACTTTCCATTGTGTATACAATGGAAAACTGGCATTTTTTTTTTCTCAAATATCCCATGCTCTCCTAAGGCCATGATAAAAATCCAATGCTTCCAAGAATAATTATTGAAGATTATTGGCCAGAAATGGACAATTTCTTGGGATTTTTTTGTTTTGTTTTGTTTTCTTCATCAAAATTCTGTGATATTCAGTGATTGAATTACTAACAAAGGAATCAGATAAGCAATTTTTCATTCTTTTTTTTTTAAAGAAGGGTCTTTTGAATATATATGAATGCATATGTATATATATATATATATATATATATATATGTAAAGAAAATGAGAGAGAGTAGAGGGAAAGAGAACAAGTAAAAAAAGAGCACAATAATAAAAGAAGTCAAATCCTGAATATGTTTTATCGGTAATCAATTTAGATTTTAAGTTGCTCAAGGGATTAATTCCTTTAACTCTAATAATCTTTCTATATGTTTACCATTTTGAGGATGAAATGCCATGCAATGGCAAGCACCTTTCCACTTAAATCTATTTTAATATTTATCTATTTGCATATTCAACAATGAACTGCTTTCTAACAAACAGCTTCTCTCAATCCTTGTCCTTCTGTCCAACGCACATAATTAAGTAGTATTCATTCAAGAATGACCTTTTATTTTTCAATCTTGTTCACTTTAAACAAAATTTATTTATGAAAAGTCAAACTTTTCTTGCAACAGATTAACTTCTAATCTTGTGAATACTTGTCCTCTTAAAAATATGAATCTTGAATATGATTTAAGATCTGCATCTTGAGTTGTATTTAAAATGCCTTCTTTATTATTTAATTCAACTCCAAAATATAACATAGTTTTAAAGTAAGAGTAAAGTCTCAAATATTACAAGACTTTTCTTTTGTTTTGTTTTTAATGTTTTTACCCAGAATCATAAAACGAAACCATGTTTTTTGGTTGAATTATATCTCTATGTAAGAGGTTATAATTACGGCTATACTTTTATTGAAGAATATTCTTGTCATCAACTTCACTATTTTCCAATTTTACCATTTCTTTTAATTCTGCAGCTATTATTAATAACTACAGAATTAAAAGAAATGATGAAATTGCAAAATAGTCCAGTAAAAACGACGGCATGTACTTTCAGTTGTTTCAGGCAGAAGGGGCTCATGAACTCAGGAGAATAACTCGCATAGGTGAAGGGCAACACTGATTACAAAAGCCCAGCGATATAATGAGCCCATAAAAATGGCTTTGTGTTTAACTTGGGTTGGTGCTCAACCAAGTAAATGTAAATTTGTAGGGCTGAGACAAGAATATTCTTGAATAAGAGCATATTTTCATAGCCCTAGTTATAATTCAACCCGACTTTTTCTACAAACTGTTCCAAATGAATATAATAAAACAATTAAAATCTTAAAACATAAAAACCTATATTTAAATAATTTATCATAAAATGACTCTAAAAGTGTTGAAATGGTTTCATAGATCACAATAGATTCCATTCATTAACCATTACACCCAGTGGTACATTGGGCAACAAATTAGTTTTTTTGCTGTTTCAGTAGCATACTTGTTTTACATGAAAGAATCGCTTGCCCTCTGCTCAACCCCAAACCTGGAGGACTATAGATTGCTAAGTATCAATTTTTTATTTGATTTTTTAGTTATTATGTTTCTTTAATGTTCCTTTTTTTATAGCCTTACATTGTTGAACCTACTTCATCTTGGAAAATTGATTGGGATGAATTAGAAAGGAACCGCAAGAATTTCCAGGCTTTATGTCATTTGCTCTCAGAGAAGGTAATGCTATTTATTAACAATTTTGTTATATTTTTCACTGAAAAATATAAGTATGAAAAGTTAATAGTTGGAAAGCCCAATTGCTTGATATTTGAACAATTAAAAAGAGGTAGATAAAAGTATTAATGCTTTAATATTATTTGGAGATTTCGTCTTTAGAATTGTCTATTTACAGCTGTTTAAATGCAAGACATAATAGAATACTCTCTAATACAAGAAAAAGTCCCTCGTGTTATAAGGAGTTTGGGATCTTTAAATGCTCATTAAAATCCCAGTTACTTCATTAATTTTAATTACAGAACAATACACTGAGAAAAGGTATGTTCCCTTCAGCTATATGATATATATATTATAACTGCTCTTCAAATAACCTATTGATAAAAAAAAGATTAGAAGTTTATCAAAACTGAATTTAAATGATTTAAAAGGTAGATATGTTATTCATCAAATGCACACAAAAACCCAGACCAATAAAAAGAAAAGTATTCTCTCGGTATCCACTTCATTTGAAAGATTTTTAAATATTTTTTAACTTTTCAAATATATAAACAAACTACTTTTATGATTTTAAATTAAATTTGAATTTAAGTCAACATTTAGTCAATATATATTTTATCTTAATTTTCACTTAAAAATGTTTTCCTTTTTTTGAAAAATATATTCCCTTTTGGTAAATATGTCGAAGACCAATGCGTTTTTGGGTTGTTTAAAAAATGGAATGGAAAAATGGGTGGATAACTGGCATTCGAATTAGACAAAAGACAAAATAATATAAACTTAAACCATAGAAGTGGTGGGTATGAAAGTCTGAAATTGAGAGATTCTTGCACGCAGTTCCATAAAAATAAATAAAAAATAGATATTTTTTTAACGATAGAAGGATGGATTATGAAAGTCTAATTCTATGAAAATAAATATTTTGCAAGCTTTTTGAAATTTTGAACACTAAATGGATTAACAGCTGCAAGTGGTGGGTGGTGTGTTCACTCTCACTTTTGAACAAAAAACAAAATAGTTAGGGGTTTAGGGTTAGGGATTAGGGTTAAATTTAAGGTAACCCTTCGCTAAATGTCCCTATTACTGCAAAATATGTATAATTACGAAGTCTGCAGTCTTCCATTTTTTCCGATTACTTTTTTATTATTATATATTTTTTGTTGTGAAGCATGCGTTAAGAATCCTAAGCCTAAACTTCCCTTTGTTTAAAAAAAAATATATATTAATTCGTCTTTTGGCTAATTCAAATGCCGGTTGTCTGCCCTTTTCTCCATTCCATTTTTTTTACACAATCCGAAAACGCGTTGGTCTTCAACATATTTAGCTTCCCTTTTAACTTCGGTATTTTTGTCAAAGAATATCTTTTGTTCTACTATTTATTTTAATTTTTTTTTCTTTGTTTCAAAATTAGAAATTTGTACTCATTGGTTCTCTACAAAATCAAGAAATAGATTCTTCAATAATTTCTCCAACACGAAAACCAGGTGGCAAGTATTTTAAAGCTGAAAATCCAAAAGGATATTTTGTGTTGTTGCCTTCACCAAATGGTACAATGCTTATCAAATCGCTTGCTTGTAAAGAGTTGGTTTTGAATTATAATCAAGAATCTGTAGCTGAATCTCCATCATTTGATAATTTACAGGTGGTTGAAGCTTCACTTAATAAGGTTGGTAGTCATCAAACATTTGTCCTTAACTTTGTTATCATAAACACTATGTTTCAGCCTATATGAGTCTTTGGCCTTCTTCAGGTGTGAGTTTTAAATATTAGGAACCTTTTTGCTGAACTTATTAATTTTCATAACCACTGAATCAAACTCTTTATTCAATCCACTCAAGTATTTTATTATTCTGATAAGGATTCTTAGTTACTTTTGCCTGCATTTAGGATTGATTTGTTTTTGTTTTTTTTGTTTTATGGGTCAATTAATGCTGTTAACAAATATTATTTTTTGTCCATACATAGTTATTTGAATAACATAATATACACTATGTAAATCCATAGTTGGAGGGAATGTGGAGATTCCTACCTTTCCGAAGGGTAATAGTCCAAATATGAACACTTACAGAATGACTGGAATTCAAACTCTCATATTATGGTTCTAAAGTCTAACTATCTACCCATTGCCCCTAATGGACCTCTCTAGCATTGAACCTCAAAACTCTTTTACAATTATCCATTATATATAAGAGCAAATTTTTTTAAAATAATTAATTTTGAAAGTGATTAAAAAATATAATTGTAGTTGTGATTATGAATGAATAAATTCAATTAGATGCAAAATATTAAAGAACATATTATACACAACTTGTAATTAAAAATCATGTAAATTATGATTATTTTAATGAAAAACAAGGGAATGATTCATAACTTTTATCTTTTCACTGTATGTAAGTGATCAACTGAGAATTGATCTTATTTTTTAATCAGTGTAAAATTGAAAACCATTCAAAGTAGAATGTTAAGCAATCAGAAAAAACCTTAATAAGTAAATCTTTGGGGATTAATTTTCCAAATGATAATATTTAAGACCATGTTTATGAATTAAGAATCTGATTTGGTAATCTTTTATCTTTATAGCTTATTTTATATTATATACCGTTACACATTGGAATTAAAAATTGTTTTGATATAAGCTATTTCTATTGATAATTAAAATTTTTTATATGAATTGTTCACCCATTTGTTGTTATTTTTCTTTTTGAGGAACTATGAGCAATGTTTTAAAGAAACTAGCAGTGTTATCCAGCATTGCCTAATTGAAGAAATATGAAAGGAAAAATTGAAGGTTTATTTTCTGTTGAATAAAAGTTTATTTTACAAGAATAATAGAATAGCTAAGCAAGGAAATTGAAAGAATTAACAACTAGAATGCCAATCTTTGTTTAAGACAGCAATACTGTAAGATATTCATAGTTATTAACATGAATTAAGTTTCAAGAGGGTCATAAATTACGTTCATCTTCAGGCTAATGAGGAGATTTATTCCTTTCTAAAATGTACAAGGCCAAAAGTTTTTGGGGGTGAACTGACTGGAATCTCCATTTTTATAATTTAAAAGTTTGCTTGTGTTACAATTTCTTCATTTCAAGCTTAACTAGTTAGTTGTTGTGTCAGAAATGTTCTCATTGCTTGTTGATGTAAAAAGATAATTAAATTAAAGATATTCAACAAGACACAACAAAGACAAACCTCGATGAATGAATAAGACAATTTATTTTTCTTTCAATCTAGTTTTCTTAAGTTTGAAAGAAAGGCCTGTGGGTTTTACATTTTATTTATCTCAGTCATTTTTCTCTATTTCATATCATCTTTGAATTGTGCATTATTTTCCGTCTATGGTTTCAGATGCTGACAAAACTCATTACACTTAATTTTTCTCAAAATTATCTATAATAATGAAATCTATTTATTTTATGAGATATCAGCTAAAATTTGTCATTGAATGCCAGAAAAGTTTTTATCTTGTAAATAAATTTTGTAAATATATTTCATAGTGGAAAAAGTCACTAAATCTAAATATATCATATTAACTTGGTGAGCACCAACCCAAGTTTGGCAAAAGGCTATTTTAACTGCTCTTACCTGGGCTTTTTGCATTTGGTGTTACCCTTCACCTAGATGGGCTGGAATCTAAATATAAACAAAGACACACCAACCTATGTTAGCCATTTGCAGTTTTCATTTTATGTCCATATAATTCTTAGAGAAGACGTTTTTTAATTAAAAATAATCACTAGCTGTGAAGATAGAAAATTGCCTACAAAATTGATAAACATTGAAAGTTTTTAATAATTTCTTTGAAAGATATTTGACAAACTATCATCCTGGATGATGTTCTGGTCTGTGTTTTCAAATGGTTCTCTCAGGTTATTTACCTTTTTATGTTTTTCTCTTCATTGTTGAAAATCATGACTGTGTTTGTCATTAAAAAGTTCCTGGCAAATGATATCTACCTTTTATATATTATCATATAAAATAAGAATAATAATATACATAAGTATTTTAAGTTTAGAATTTTATGATTAAAAAGATCTTTTTGCTTTAATTATTTGGAGAAAAAAAAGTGAATGTTATTAATTTTAATAATTAGAATCATGGAATCAGATAGCCTCATCAGTGGTGAATACTTTACCATTTAACTTTTTTTAAAAGGAGATTTATTGAATTGTGAATAAATTATTCAATAAAAAAATACTTATTTGTAAAGTGATAAGAAAGGAGGGAAAGAGAGTCACTTTTGTGACTTAATGGACATGGGACTTTTAAGACGCTAGTGCTTATGTTATTCAAACTTTTGTTCTCATCTTAACTCTTATATTTCTTTTTTAGATTTTATTATTTACAATTGGACAAATAGTATTATTTTGGTTTATTTAGATGTTTCATTCTATCTTCATTGTTATATATACACTGTCTTTTAGCTGTTGTTGTGCTTTACCGTAGACTTTTTTTCTGATGATAGCTAATAATTTTTAGAATTTTTTTTTAACTTTGCAAAATGTACTTGGATTGAGCCATTATTGGACTTATAAAAACTTGATAAGGTTCAACATGGGTTGACTTTTTATGCTGATAAGTGTAATTCTTGAATAATTGTAATGTAGCACCAGGTAAAAACATTTTATTTGCACATGCTTCATGAAGAAAGAAGATACAAGATTTTTTTTATATCAAATCAAATCAGTTAAGATATAGAAATGAAGTTATAAACAACAAAAATATATCTCTCTCCAAAACCACTTTTTTTTTAATGAAAGAGGATGTCTTCAAAGACAATTATTTTTTAAAACTATGGTAATGTGAGCATAAGTAAATTTATATAGAGAGGAGGAGGGTTGTGTTATGTTTTATTTTATTATATAAGTTGGAAAGATTTTTTAACTTCTAAATTAATTCATTTTTCTAATATAATATCAGAAACAATCAGAGTCTTTATAGGATTACAAATAATACTTTTATTAAATCCATGTGGGTTGATGATTTTTATTCTGTAATTTACATCCTATTATGATTGATTGTTTATATTAAATATTTTTTTCTTTGAAGTTGATGTCTGGATTGAACACTTAATTTACTATAAATTGCCCCTACTTATTTAAACCAATGCTATTACCATTTGTCCCAAAGGCCTTTACAAGTCTAAATAGACAGATACTTCAGTTTGTATTTAACAGTATCTTCTTAATTTAAAAGATTGACTTCTAAATGATAGAAGCATGTTGTTCTTTCTTAATTGTTTAGATTTTTTTAGTAACAAATTATTCATTTCAAACTGTGATTTATTTTGCTTTGTATTTTAAAACTCCTTATAACAAAAATTGTGATTTTTTTTGTCTTCATTTCTAAACAATTTCTCATTGATAATCGATACAAAAATCCTTGATTGTTTCCATGGTTTTTTAAATCTTTTTCATTTTTTTTTTCCTTGTGTCAAATAACAAGGAAATTCAAAAATTTCTTTTTCATTACTCTATCATGTATTTTCAATGCTGTCAATAGAAACTTTTTTCATGCTATTATTATTTTGATTTGATTTTGTTTATTTTGCCATTTCTTTTTGTTTCTTTTAGAAAAAAGAAAACATAATTTTTCCCTGAGAATCTTTTATATTTCTAATTTGTTTTACTTTATATTTGTTTGTCTCTTTAAATTAAATTTAAAGAGAATTAATCTAAAAAGATCCAATTTATAACAACCTTTGACCAATGCCGGACAGAATTGATGGTTTCCAACTTTCGGTCAGATTGTTCTAAAGCATCTCTACAAATTTTCATAATGTCTCAATAATAATGTTAAACTGCCACAGGGTATATTTAATTGGTCCAGCAACAATCCAAGTTAGGCACAAGTCTATTTTCACATGCTTATTATATCCTTGAGCCTTTTGTAATCAGTGTCCCTCACTCACCTAGACAAGTTACTCTACCTGAGTTAACTAGTCTCATCTGCCTAAGATAGCTGAAAGTGAATGAAAAAATGGATTTATTTTTATTCAAATGGCATATTTACCTTTACACTTATTTAATGCCAGAATCAATTATATTTTTTGCTTGATTATCTTAAAAGAGTATTTGCACGACTATATTAAAAATTTCTTTCATTTATTTATTACAAAATGTAGGTATCCCAATTTTCCGTTTCGAATTTTCCTTGATTCTGTTTCGACTTTTAGTAAATTCTGTTTTTTTCCGTTTTCACATTTACAAAATTTAATTTTCCTTAATTATTGGGTTTATTGATTTTTAATACTTTTATGAGAAAAATTAACCCTTTTGACACTAAGGGGCAGATATATCGGCCTTAGTAACCAAAGGCAAAAAAAACACACTGACATTTCGACCCTATTCTATTTTTTAATAGAACAGCTCTCTGAGTGACTACTTGGTAATATTACTAAGTCAGGGACCAATGGTGGAGGTTGAAATATCGTTCGTTGTATGTCATCCTTTGCCATAAGTTGCCAGGGTCGATATATCATTTTTTTAGGGTTTAAAGGGTTAAGAAAAATTAAAACTTATAAAACATTTCAAACTTTTATTCTATT
>JAUZSX010352762.1:0-10058 GCA_034780655.1 Idiosepius hallami
TTCCACAAAGTAGACCCAAACAATATCTTAGAATTCCTAAGAGAAACAACATTATATAGCAAAATCTAAAACAAAAATAAAGCAACAAATTTAACCAAATAACCTATTCAGCATTAAATGACCCATGAGGGTTGATATGCTTGTTAACTAAACCATCCAATCCAATCCAATCAATCAACACACCTACTTCTAGAAATGACAACAAAAGTTACTAAACGATGTCATTTTAGATCTTCATAAAGTCTAAAGATGGGATGATGTCCCCAAGTTTGGGTGTTAACCGGATCCCAACTATTAACGAGCACCAACACCACCACCACCCTCACCACCCTCACCACACTCTTACTCTAAACAAAATCTTGTTGTCTTACATTGAAACAATGAAAGACAAAATCAGTTTTTATTCAAAACGGACTTGGCCTCACACCTTACCATGTCCAATTTATTCTAACTGAACAGAGGCTGTGTGTCATTCCATTTTGCTTGTAAAGGCTTCGACTCGTTCGAATGGACAAAAGAACAGTGAATGCCAAACTCGGTGAAAAGCGCTTGTCATAAATGACCATTGCTTCCCTTTCATTAACAGAGTTTAATAGATGGTCTGTATTTGCAATGTAATTTCAGTCAAGTCAGACGCGCTGGGCGTTTGTGTTTGGGCAGGGTTGATGATAAGGGGTTGAACGGGAGGAATTTAGAAACCATCTTTTTTTTTTCACAGACTTTGTCCGTTTTTGTTTTTTTTAGTTTATTTAGTTTCATTTATTTGTTGTTGTTTTTTTATTCACTTCTATTCTTTCATTTCTTTTTTCTTTGTATTCTCTGTCTTTTACTCTTGTTTCATGTTCTTACTATTATTATTATTATTATTATTATTATTATTATCATTATTATTACTGTTGTTGTTGTTGTTGTTGTTGTTGTTTTTATTGTTCTATTTTTATTATTACTCTTTTTTAGTATTACTATCACTATTGTTATTATGGTTTATTACTTTTATCATTATTATTATTATTATTGTTGTTGTTATTCTAAATATCACCATCACCATTATTATTATTATTATCATTATTATTATTATTATTATTATTATTGTGGTTGTTGTTGTTGCTATTATTATTATTATCATTATTATTATTATTAAATCGTCCCTGTCATTAAAATCGTTATTTTTATTATGACTATTATTTCTATTTTTATCATTATTTGTATTATCATTATCATTATTGTAATAACATTTACTATTACTTTATAGAGTTTACTATAATTTTCACTAACTTTATTATAATTTATTATCATTTTTATGATTATTATTATATATCAATATTATTACTTTCATTTTAAATGAATCAGTACTGTTATCCTTGTTATTACTATTTTTTATCATTGTTATTATTATTGTTATCTTTAATCTTTTTATTTTTTCGTTATTATTTCATCATAATCATGATGATGATGATGATGATAATCACTATTTCATTATTACTATTATTATTAGCATTACATGAATGCACCAAATGAGTAAAATGGTCAAAAAATAGTGTTATATTGTGTTTGTATCTTGTTTGTTTTATTTTTCGAGTGGGAGAAGGAAAGGGCTTTAATTTTTTTTCTCCCCGCTTCCACAATCGACAAATTTTTGGGGTTCTGTTTATTTTAATAGAACAAAGAAACAAGTGCCAATTTTTTTTTTTTTTTGCTTCTGTTTTTTTTTCCTTAAAAGAAACGCGCCTAATTTTCGGTCCTTCCCTTTGCAACTTAAAATTATAGGAAAATGAAAGAGATTGATGGGCTACATAGTTCAGCACCTTTTTTCGCCTCTCTTTTTTTCAAAGAAGAAGAAAAAATATTTAAATGGTAATACTATAATAATAATAATAATAATAATAATAATAATAATAATAATAATGATAAGTTATTCTTATATCTAAAAAAGTGTGTTCAAAATCTGTGTTAGAGAGTATTTTGCTTTAAGATAGAATAGTGAAAAACATATAGCCAATTAACTGATTCCCTAGAAATGTTAATTCTTTTAAATCATTATTTTATAATACCTAATGAAATTTAAGATCAAGTTACATCTTAACATAATATTCAAAGTTAATAGGATAGTGTTGTTCTTTTTAACGCCATAGCAACCTTTTTACGGTCATTTATTGTCAAGAAAAAATAATTTTTGTCAATTTTCTTTTTTGTCAAGGCCGTTTTGAAATAGCACCAGAGCTATACATATATTTAGGGTAAATTTAAGGTTTTATATGTTTTCAAAGTTCATTCTCCCGATGTACATAACTACAATTACTGGAATTTGAACTTGTGTATTATGACTCCAAACGTCCCTTTGAAAATTAAAATTTAATTGTCTTAATTTATGAGATGTGTTTTGACCTTTAATTAATATATTTTTTTCAAATTCTACTCTTATTGTCGTTTTTAATATTCGCTTTTATAAAACCGAAACATCGTTAGGACACATATAGAAACTAAAAGTAAAAGTTCAATTAAGCTGAATTAAATAAGTAATTTTACTAAACATAAGGTAAAAAATTAAAACGCCTGCTAATTCTGAAATGTCCATTAAAACGTCTACCAAGTAGTCGTGTTCCTACTTTCACCACTTTCGACTTACTAACCTTTTCTGTACCACTAACCCTTAACTTGATATAAATGTTCTTATTTTCACCAAGTAGTTGTGTTTCTACTTTCACCACACTTGGCCCCACAACAATTACATAGAATAAATTACAATTTGTAATGTGCTATTTTCGACATGGGTTTGAGGCCCCCTGTTATAACGATTGAGCCAGGTCTTCCAGCATCAAAAAATTGGCAAATATTAAAAGGCATTGATCAAAAAGCCCCTTCAAAAAGTACATAGTAACGATTAAAGTGCTTCTTTATGTATTTGTTTTTTTTACCTATTTACCTATTTCATTTGATGAGTTTATTTCTAAATTCCCTTTTTTTTCCATAATTATCCGAGTTTAAACAAAAAAGGGAATTTTGTTTTTTGGCGCTCTCGATTGCAAGATTTCTTTTCATCTTTTACGACATTACTTTTTTTTAACCGTTCAAAGCTCGGAAATTTTAATTATTTTGATTCAAAGGATGAAGATTATCAGCCCCTTCCAAAAGATTTTTTTTGTTTTGATCTAAATATGACAGATATTATCTTCTTTGTATTTGAAAATATTCAAAGGCATTTGAGGAATTTAGTCACTTTTATTAGCTTTTGTAATTAAACCTAAATTTAGAAATTTAAGAAGTCTAGTCGTATAATTGGATTAGAGAATGTGTAAGATGCAGTAAACAAACTTGTTTTGAATGTAAACAAACTATCTTGTTGAATAGAGAGAAATATATTTTAGATAGATTATATTTAAAAAATCAAAGAGGTAAAGATATGTGTCTAACACCAGGGAGGTAATCCGATGTTACGTGTTTCGTCACAGGAAAAATTCCCTATATTACATTCTGTCAAAATTAAATCGATATACAGCTAATCAAAGTCAGGATAGTTATGTCCTATTCATGACAACATTGTAAAAATAATACTTTTACTGGAATAATACATAATTTAAATTAAATTTTATTCTTATATTTCTGCGACGAAGTTTAATCCTTTAAACACTTTTAACACCAATTTACGAAGTGAAGATTCCGAAGGCTCTTTAGGCATTGAGGTTTTTTTTTAGATACAAAAAGTATCGACAAAGATTTTCTATTATGAAATGATAATTACAGAGCAGTTCGTATATCTCTATTATTTGGGCAGCGACGGTGGGCATTGGTAAAAGCTTGGGCTTTGGAATCGTAGTAGGCGAGTTCAAATCCCAGTCAAAACCATTACATTTACTTTAACTGTCTCGAGTAGACGGGGCTCATTAACTTGGGAGAGCAGGGTAAAACTGAATTAAAAAAGACCAGATATATAGAGCACGGAAAACGGCCTTGTGGCTAACTTAGTTTGGTGCTCTACCAAGTAAATATGGCATATCTTTATGATTTGATGAAGAATAAAGATGTTGATTTTATTTCATGTCGATAGGATGAAAAGAATTTTTAGAAAGTTACCTTTTTGGTAACTTTAATTACTTTCACAATAATTTCTTTCTTGTTGACCTTGTATAAAGTTTTAGGAATTAGAATAAAAATATTGTTTTTAATTTTGATTCGTTTTTATTTAGAATCTCTCTACTGTTGACTTAAATATGAATTAAACAATTAAAAACCAAAATTAACAAAAAAAATATTTGCTAAGAACAAATTTGTAATTTAAAACGAACAAAGAGATTTTTAAAAATATATTATTCAAAATTATAATCATTTCTAAAGAAGACAAAAAGATTAAAAAATCAAAATCATACACGAGGAAATTAATCTATAGATAAAAATTTAAAAGACCAAACCCTAACCACATAACCATATGTTTTTGATAATGAAACCCCGTAAGTATATTTATTTTATGCTATTTTTTTTTAATAATAATTATTGAGAGGAAAGAGAATAGTTTAATTCTAGATTCAGTGCATACGACATGTCACTTTTTTCTTTATTTATAAAAAAAGAATTGGAGCAAATGATCAGTACCGTGCTTAGTAACACCTGTGCCCTTCCACAGAATGTATCTTGTGGCCCCACTGTCCACAAAATGCAACTTGATCAACTTAATCAAGGATTAGATAGAGACAAAGAGACAAACATAGGGACGATGGATATTTATTTCAACATACAAATATGATTTATGATTTTCAATTTGATCCTTATTGATATTTTTTCTTTACCATAGAACTACAAATTCAAGGAAACTAGCAAACCTTTGGGGACTTGTGCATCCCGTCACGATTGGGGTGTGTTCAGGTGTCCTATGCACGATGCTTCAAATAATGAGGCAATGATTTGACTTGAAAAATTTTGGTTCACAAACAATCTAAATAGACACTGATACTAAATTGATTACATTTATAAAAAAAAACTAGAAGTATTGCCCGGCTTTTGCCCGGTGCAAAGGGACTTGCCAATATTTTCTTTTCAAAAACGCTTCATGTTTGAAAATGAATCAATTTTTTGTAATTAAAAAAAAAAAACGCTTCACCGATATTTATTTACTTGTTTATTTTCAATTAAAAATGGTTCTTCGTATCTTCTCGGCGTTTAAAAAGAACACTTTTTAAGCAAGAATTTCCACTTCTAAAATGCCGTAATGATTTATACGGTCAAGTCGAATTGGAAAAAACGGTTCAAGTTAGATCACCGAAGTCAAGCAACGTTGAGCCTGGCCAGTAGTTAGATGGGTGACTAATTAAGAATAGCAGTGTTCACAGTTCAATTCCATATTTTCTTTTGGAAATATAACGCCTACTTAATCTAACCACACGCATGCACACATATTCAAAACTGGATGTAGAACCCATTTAAATGCTATTAGAGTTTTAATAGTTTAGATAAAATCATAACAATTTCTTAACATAATAGATAATAATGAAAGCAGTTGCCGTCTGATATCTGACAAATGAGTCTTAGAATTTCTTAATTTCATAAAATTAGATGTCGGAAAATGGAATTTTGCACAAAATTCTCTGTTTTAGAAAAAAAAAGTTCTTTATTCCAAAACAAAGAAGAAAAAAATGACAAAACATTGAAACTTTTTCTTAAAAAAAAAACAGTTACGAAACCCATGTTATTTTTGTCTCGTTCTGTTGGGTTATTTTGGTTTAATTTACAGTCTTAGTCTTTCATTATGTTTTCCTTTTCTTTTTATTTTTCTTATACTAAGATGTCTCGGGATTTTACAGTAATAAAAAAAAAACAATGATAAAAAACCACAAAAAAATAGAATGTGACTAACCACCTTTATCAATCAATAAAACATCCCTCCTGAAAAAAAATTAAATATTCGACGTATGCCTTTTAGCAAACAACAAATGTTTGCAATGTTTTAGATTATAGTGTCACCTGCTTCTGGTAACTTTGTGATCTTGTCACTGCAGAAGTTTATGGTTTGGAAAAAAAAAACTAATAAAAAAAGAAAAACAAATTATTTTTGCTTGCTTTAAATGATCAAAACAAACAAAGGCTCGAAGGATAACTATGAGGAACGACAATCAGTTACATACAAATGTCAAAAAAATAACATGATACTTTATAAAAAGATTGTTGAATTTTTAAAAATAAAACAAAAAAGAAAATGTTTGTTTCTCCCGTCCTTTGGTATTTATTTTGAATTTTCTTGAAGACATATTCTTTTTTTTAAATGAAATACAAATATAGCTTGACCGGTGAAAATTCGATGTACTTCAAATTCAAAAATAAACAAATAATTAAATGAATTTACAATACGTAAAATAGCCGAAGAATATAAACAAATTTTATTCATACCAATGTGCTACTACTCTTAGTGAAGAATAAAAACAGGTTTTAGTTTGCTTCTTATGTCTTATTGTTTGTTACATGTCATTGGATTCTCAACACACTAGACTCTTTAGAAAAAACTGTATACTAAAACAACAATCATAATAATGGTGAAAATGATGATGATGATGAGGAGGAGGAGGAGAATGGGGAGGATGATGATGATGATAATAATGATGGTGATGATGATGATGGTGATGATGGTGATGATGATGATAATGATGATGATGATGGTGAGTGTGGTGATGATGATGATGATGATGATGATAAGAAGGTTGATAATGATATCATAATCAAAGAGCTGTCTTGTTGTTTGTCTGAAGCCTTCCATAATTACTCAGTACCATTAAGGTTTATGATGGTTTAACCCATTGAACATATAGATTTGTTGAATGAATGTTGTTTCTAGTAGTTATATGAACCACATATAGTGTATAGTGCGGGGAGCGAAGTTGGAGCATTGGTAAAAGGTCGGACTCTGGAATCGTATTACGTGAGTTCAAATCCCATTCTGAACCATTGAATTCACCTTTAGCTGCCTCGGGCAGATGAGGCTTGTTAACTCTGGAGAGTATCTCATCTAGGTGAATGGTAACACTGAATGTAAAATCCCAGGTAAGACCACGTAAAACTGACCTTGTGTCAAACTTGGGTTGCTGCTCATCAAGTAAATTTAGCATAGTGTATAGCGTGGGACAAAGGTTCTCTCCCTTTCGATATAAACTAAATTTTGACTCGTACAATAAATATTAATATTCACAACAGTGTACACATGGGTGCTTACTTTTGAATAAGCCGAAAAGCATAAATTAATTTCATTCGGTGGCAAAAGTCAATAATTCACAACTGAATAATAATCCGACATTTCTCTTTAATCGAAAACACAAGAAGCAAATTAATCAAGGAAGAGTAACACAGTTTTATAGTTTTACCAAGAAAAATAATTAATTTTGCTTAACCAATTTTGTGCGAGCGGTCGGTTGTGCCTAAAGCGAACCATAGGGACTTTTTGATCGTATGACTCAAATCTGAATTCTCATCAATTCATTATTGTTCTCGTACGAAAGAGCTGGACACAAAAATGTTCCAAAATTTATATAAAATATCAAAAAAATAATTAATTAAACAAATAATAAATAAAATGAAAATCATATTGTTATATAAACAAGCACTTTTGCATGCGAGGACATAATTCCATAAAGCCGGTTTTATGGTCCTTTCAAATTCGAATTCTCATCAATTCAATATAGTAATATAGAATAAAACCCCTTGGATAAACCCCTTATTTTTATTATTTAGGTTGATATGCTGTTAAACAACAGCAACCCATCAACTAAACAATAAACTTCTGTTCATTTATAGGTTGAATAATATGGCAACATTTTAATTAAAAAATATGTTTATAATATTTTTACATGAAATGATCCTTAATATAGCCCTTAACAGTTAAAAGGCATATAGGCAATATAGTTTTCCAGAAAAAATATCTTATAGGTTCATAAGTTGTGAATTAAATAAATAAAAATTGTTTAAGTTCTCAATCTGATAAAAAATACCAATAAATTGGTGTGCAAATAAATCTGTCGAGAGTAAATCCCCGAAACGGTACACATTCTTTCCTGATGACCTGAAACATATATATTTGTTCATTTGGGCAGCAACGGTGGAGTATTGGTAAAAGCTCGGGCACTGGAATCGTATTACGCGAGTTCAAATCCCTGTAAAAACCATAACTATTACTTTAGCAGCCTCGGGCAGATGGGGCTCGTTAACTCAGGAGAGCAGTTCATTTAGGTGAAGGGTTACACCGAATATAAAAAGCCAGGGTAAGAGCACGTAAAAATGGCCTTGTGCCAAACTTGAATTGGTGCTCACCAAGTAAATATAATATATTTGTTCATTTGAAGTTTTACTTTGTGGGTTACCTTATGACTGTCATAGATTCAGTGAAGTAGTATGCCGATAGTATGACATTTTTCAAAAAATAACCTTTTTGGTAAGTTTCAATTATTTTAACAGTAATTTCTTTCCTCAGTCCTAAACCACAAAAAGGAATAAAGTCAATATAGTTTTCTCAGAAAAAAATGTGGTTTTGCTTTAGTTTTTAATCTAAAAATATTTTTTGCAATCACTAAATGAGAGCTAAGCCTGACCAATAAAGTTCCCAATACTATCAGTTTTGTCGTGTACTACCTATAACCGACCAGATCTTGCTGCGGCTCAGTTTGTTTAAATGGAAAACCCGTTCTTCTTGAGTTTGACTAACAACTAATATTTATTGCACTGTCCCCCTTTTCAAGTGCGGCAACTTAAGTTTGATCTTTTGCAGGCAATTCAACTGAGAGAAACAATAAAAGTATTATATTTACTTGGTGAGCACCCCCAACCTTGAAGTTTAAAAAAGAAAATAGAGGAAAGATATGATCTTTTGCAGGCAATTCAACTGAGAGAAACAATAAAAAGTATTATATTTACTTGAGGAGCACCCCCAACCTTGAAGTTTAAAAAAGAAAATAGAGGAAAGATATGATCTTTTGCAGGTAATTCAACTGAGAGAAACAATAAAAAGTATTATATTTTCTTTGTGAGCACCCCCAACCTTGAAGTTTAAAAAAGAAAATAGAGGAAAGATGTGATCTTTTGCAGGCAATTCAACTGAGAGAAACAATAAAAAGTATTATATTTACTTGGTGAGCACCCCCAACCTTGAAGTTTAAAAAAGAAAATAGAGGGAAAATATGGGTGATTGATTTCACTATGAAAATGTACGTGAGCAGTGAGGGCTTCTACCGGAAAAAAAAATTAAAATAAATTTTGAGCGTTATTATTTATAAAGCAATATTAGAGTACCGCTCGTAAGGTACTAAATTAGCGCGTTCCCAAATTAATGGCACCTATGTTTTAAAATTTATTTTAGAAGTCGAAAAAAACAAAACAAGAATGGTATGTTCAAAACGAGTAGCATTTTGTGCTCCAGAATCTATTTTTATATAGTTACCACCATTCTAAATGAGCATTGGCCACTGGTACACACATATATTCTAAATTCACATTTTCCACTGATGAACAAGGCCATCCATTTTTGCATCCGGTTGCAGTTTATTATTACATCTCTATAAAGGAAAAATTAGACAAAAACAATTCTTTTCACGTTGCAAGCTTGTAGACAGAATTCTTTTTTCCATCCCTAACTTGGCGAAAAGCGTTATTTAATGTTGATACAAATAAGAAAGTAACCAGTAAAATAATAAGAGCCTGAAATAAACAATACCTGCACTTACACAGAATTTTAATTTTAATCTCGAAAACTGGTTGATTGGACATAGAAGTACGTGGAAATTGCTGACAAAAAGGTTCATAAATCGAACAAAAATATCAATTTTAAATGAAATGATTAAAGTTACTATGCTATTTAAAATGTTTAACTAAACTATTTACTGCGGTGTTTTTTTCATACATTGATTAAAGAACATTATAAAAAACTTATAGTAAGAAAGATAGACCATATATATATATATTTATAATACAGAAAATACAACGTTTATATACCATATATATATATATATATATATATATATATATATAATACAGCAAATACAACATTTACACACACACACACACACACACTCACATATATATATATATATATT
>JAUZSX010352772.1:0-10057 GCA_034780655.1 Idiosepius hallami
TCCTCATCCTTATCATTGCTATATTCACAACGTTTGTGAATATAGCAATGATAAGGATGAGAACAACAGTCCGAATAATACTTGTACAAATAGAAATCTTATATCTTTATGTTTTGTAAAAGAATTTTTTTTAAATCTAAGACAAAAGTTAAATAAAAAGTAAAAAAAATTTACCTTTGCTCAGGTAAGACAAAACTTCCGCTTGATTAAAGAATTGTGCATCCGCCTCGTCGCTTCGGAAATGAATTATTTTTTTCTCGTCTGCTCTTATTTTTGTCCCATAAATAAGTGGTATCAAACCAAGTTCCCCTAGGAGAACATTGGGCCCTACTTTCTTATCAACGGTAGCAGAAGCCGTAAGGTTATTAGAGTTAGTATTATTTTTATTATTATTACTATTATTATTATTAACTGAAGTAGAGTTTGTTGTATGGGTAGTTGTAGTAGTGCCTGCAGTAATTGTCCTAGCAGTAGCACTATTACCAGAAGATACGAGTTTCTCAATTGAATGTAGCGGATGAGGTGCACCAGTGACGGCGTTTGTAGATGCTGCATTGCCGTGAGTCTTTGACGGTACCGGAGAAATTGAAATTAGACTTTTTTGAGGGGTGGGGTTGGTGGTTGGTCGCGTAATGGCGGGGCTGGTTGTTTGGATGATCGCTTGTCCCGATGAAGGCGTCGTAGGAGTTGTGTTGGATGAGGGTGTGACAACGCAGGTTTTGGGGTTGGTGAGGGAATGAACCAACCCGTTGAGTCTGCCTCCGGACGATTTAGTATCCATGTTCGCGGACTTCTTGTCCTTATGCACAAGGTCGACAGAAGGAGCGGCACACGACGACGGGGGTGATGAGCCTGGGGAGGACGAGGAGAAAGTGGGGGTTTTGCTGCTGGCAGGAGCTTTGGTCACAAAATTGGTATTTGGAGACAAAGAATCTGATTGACCACCCTCAAGGTTTTTAGTTTGGGTCGTGATATCACCGTGGGGGTCCTCCTGGCCCGACCCTGGCCCAAGTGGGTGCAGGGCAACCATTTCTTGACGCTTCGTCACAGGACAGGCAGAAGGGACAGGGGGTGAAGTAGAAGACGAGAGAGAGACGTTAGGGGTGCCTGTCGTCTCCTCGCGGCTTCCGTTAGTAGATTGAGTCGTATTTCGTTCTTCGTTATCACAGAAAAATCCAAACGTTATCTTGAACTGTTTAATATTGTGCCTCCGATCCCTGGGGTTGATGAATTTCACAGCCAACGCCTCATCGGGCGTCGATCCGCTCTGGCTGCTATTACTACTGCCATTAAATTGCCGTCGACTCGCTGAAGTGCTGGAGGGGACGACGCTATTCAGACAGTCACCGGGTGATTGTTTCTCAGCATCCAAAGTGTGTGGCGTCAGAGTCTCGATCGAACTGCTTGGACTATTATCCTTATCCTTTAGAGAACACTTGCTAACTAATAACTCGTCAACAGAAATCTCCGATCTGTGGTCACCAAACGAAATCTGACATGCTGCCGTGAGGTCGGTGTTTATCGCTGGCTCTGCGGAGCTTCGAAGATTCTGGCTCCTGCTGATTTCTTGCTTGGAGTCGAGCACCCCATCGATGGCCGCCTCGGGGCTGCCCACACACTCCCCGATCGAGTGTCGACGGTTAACGCAGGCCGCGTTACAACTTTTGTCTTCGTCTTGCAAGAAATACTCGTTCTTTCCACCTCGATCGGATCGGGTGCCGGTCGCCATCTTGCAACGGAGACTGTCGACAGCGAGGTCATTTCCAGCGTTAGTTTGTCGGCTGATTCCATCACTGCTACTCGTCACGCTGCCGCTGCTACAACTGCCTCCTCCCCCTCCCCCGTCATCGTTGGCGGAGACGATCGAGGGATTACCCATGAGGAGATTTGGATTCGCCGGTAGGGTGGACGCTGCGATTTTCGCATAGGACACGGGGTAGCTCTTCTCATTGGTGAGATGCACCCCCTGGGATATTGGGAGAGACTTCCAGGACTCGTTATCACTATCCTCGAGGGGGATACTCTGTATTGTCGACACGGACATGACGACGTTTCCGGTGGAGTTGCGTCGGATTGTGTGGTACGAGCTTTCTAAATCAGGAAATGAAGCATCGAGATCCGCCTTGTCTTCCGACGTGAACTGTTGGTGTGGGGCGTGGCCGTGCGCCATGGCAGAGTTGAGTTTGCGGTTACGAAACGTAGACTTGGACGATAAGTATTTATTGGCTTTAGAGTTATTAGGGTTGCTGCTGCTGGCGCTGGCACAGCCGGTTGGGTTCAATTTTTTTTTATTTTTCTTTTCTACGAGAATAAAGGGCTCGGCCGATGAAGGGGCAGAACTTCCGGGACTGGAAACGAAACGGTTATCGGTTACGCAACTGTTGTCTTCGTCATGGCAACTATCAACTTCGGACGTGTCGCAGCTGCACAACTCCTTCTCCAAGAACGAAGGCGGGGACTTGCTCGGACAGTGCGTCGTCGATTCTGTATCGGACAGTTCTGATTTCGCATCCGTGCTGCAAATTCCGGAACGAAAGACATGACTACCCAAACTTTTGCGCTTCGCCTTTTTCTTCCTCTCCAGCGATTTGTTAAAGGTTTCGCGACTCTGATTTTTTCCGATGAATTTGAGAATGTCTTCGATATTATCACCGCCTCGAAAACCTGGAATATTCTCGGCGAGAATGAAACGTTCTTCCTTGCGGGACTTGCGGCCCTTCACCGTTGACCCCTCGTGGGGAGAATCATTAGGCTTTAAAGACTGTTTGTAGGCCAACTCTTTTCCCATCTCGTTTGGCTGGAGGTCACTCTGTGAAACATCAGGGTGACCGGCAATTGGGGTCAGGCTCAACGGGTTGCCGTTCACGTCCTCGTTACTGTCATCATCATCATCATCACCATCATTATTATGAAGAGACGACAAAGAAACGGAAGATTTGCTTAAATCTGAAAAAATAAAATAAAAATTTTTTTTTGTTAAAATTTAAAAAAAAAAATAAAAATAAAATAAAATAAAAAATATTGAATTTAGATTCTTATAATTATTGAAATGATTTACACTTTTATTCTCATTTTGTGAGGTTATGAATGCAGAAAAATTAAGTTTAATGTGCCCTGATGATGACTTAATAAAAAAATAAAAAATTATCAGATTGGCCAAATGGAATAAAATTCTTGGATTTTTTTTTTTGTTAGAAATTATTTTCACACACACACACACATACACACACACACATACAGGCGGAGAGACCAACAAAAAAAAGACAGAGAGAGAGAGACAGACAGATAAAAAAATGCAGAGAGAGAAAGAGAAAGAAAGAGAGAGAGACAGTGAGAGAGAGACAGTGAGAGAGAGAAAGAGAGAGAAAAAAAAGAGGGAGTGAGAAATCCAAAGTTATTTTAAATGAAAGAAGATTTGAGAATTTGTTTTGTTTTTGGGTGCCGGGTGGGGGGAGGGTGTGAAGAAGAAGAAGAAGAGAGTTTCCAAAAGGTGAATCAATAATAATACTCATCCGGGGTGGGGGAGAAAGAGAGACAGACAGACAGTGAGCAAAGGGAAGGGGGAGGAAAGATCTGTGTCTCTTGATATGTGCACGGAGGGGGGACAGGAAGGGTTGGGATGGGAGTATGGTCTTTGGTGGGGGGGTGTCGTGGCGGTGGGGGTCAGCTGATCCAAACAGAAAAGCATGCCCACAACAACAACAACAAGTGGCAGGCAGCAAAGTTGCAACAGGTGCTTTGCTGGCGGGGGGGCGGGGGGAGAGGGCAAGCGGGCTGCGACTGAGTCATGCCTCAAGAAGGACAGACAGAGGGACAGATACAAATGATGTCAACACAATAGGGAGAAAAAGGGGGGAGAGAGAGAAAGAGGGAGAGAAAAAACAAAGAGAGAGTGAAAGAAGGAGAGAAAGAGGGGTAGAGAGAGAGAAAGACAGACAGACAGAGAGAGGGATAGAGAGAGAGAGAGAGACACACACACACAAAGACCTCCTCCTCCTCCAACCCCTACAGCCAACAAACCCCCCTTAATCCCTGACCACAAGATCCTCCTCCCACAAAACCATCCAGTTATTTTAGAAGCTTATCTAGCAACCCAATAATAAACCTTCAAAAAGAAGGTCTCTCAGACATAGGGGTGGAAGGGGAGGGGGGCTCTCAAACAAAATTTAAAAAAAAAAAGAAAAAAAAGGTCACGCAGGTTGGTTTTTAACAGAGTGAGAAATTCAAAGGAAAAAAGTTAAAATTTGCTTCTTAAACAAAATTTCAATTTTTATATTTCCAATGCATTTTTATAGTAAAAATCATTTCCAATGAATTTTTATTTTTATAGTAAAAATCTTTTCCAATGCATTTTTATGGTAAAAATCATTTCCAATGCATTTTCATAGTAAAAATCATTTCTAATGCATTTTTATACTAAAAATCATTTCCAATGCATTTTTATAGTAAAAATCATTTCTAATGCATTTTCATAGTAAAAATCATTTCCAATGCATTTTCATAGTAAAAATCATTTCCAATGCATTTTCATAGTAAAAATCATTTCTAATGCATTTTCATAGTAAAAATCATTTCCAATGCATTTTCATAGTAAAAATCATTTCGAATGCATTTTCATATTAAAAATCATTTTAAATGCATTTTTATAGTAAAAAACCATTTCAGTCTCCCCATGTTAAATGACATCAGAGGATGGCCTCCAGTTGTCGTGGTTCTTTCCATGCTATTGGAACTAGGTCCTCATCTGCGAAGGGACCGTGTAGTGACTGCAGGTACATCAGTCTCCCACATTAAAAGATATCAGAGGATGGCCTCCAGTCATTGTGGTTCTCTCCTTGTCATTGGAACCAGGTCCTCCTCAGTCAAGGGGCCGTGTGGTGACTGCAGGTGCATCAGTCTCCCCTTGTTAAAAGACAACAGGGGATAGCCTCCAGTCGTGGTGGTTCTCTCTATGCCACTGGAACCAGGCCCTTCTCTGCCAAGGGGCCGTGTAGTGACTGCAGGTACATCAGTCTCCCACATTAAAAGATATCACGCACAGGCATCCTTCCAAAAGGGTCGACAGAACCAAGACGGAGGACAGTCATCCTCGACAACAAGAGACCGCCATGAATAAATAACGGTAGAAAATAAAAGAACATTAATATAAGTTTACTCACCTTCCATTCGCAAGTAGCAATATCGGGTTGAGAATTTTACTGATATTAACTTGAGATAAAACGTTAAGGACTTCCGTAGGAATATTTTGCGATTTTTTAACGGCTGAATTTAATCCATGAAAAATATTTGTCACGGTTTGTAAAACGGTGATGTTATTTAACTGAAATTTAAAAAATATGATTCAGAAAATATATCAAGTGTAGAGAATAAAGCATTTTTATAGAAAAATATCATAACAAATGCATTTCTATAGCAAAAATCATTTCCAATGCATTTTTATAGTAAAAATGATTTCCAATGCATTTTTATAGTAAAAATCATTTCCAATGCATTTTTATAGTAAAAATCATTTCCAATGCATTTTTATGGTAAAAATCATTTCCAATGCATTTTTATAGTAAAAATCATTTCCAATGCATTTTTATAGTAAAAATCATTTCCAAGGCATTTTTATAGTAAAAATCATTTCCAATGCATTTTTATAGTATACTGGGATTTAAAATCACACACTTGGATTCCATGCCCCGAGCTTTTACCAATGCTCTAACCTTGCTGCCTTAATAATTATATATATTTGGTGAGCAGCAGCAGCAGTCAGCACCAACCATGTTTGACACAAGGCCAGTTTTAAGGTGAATGCTTTTGACTGGGATTTAAAATCACATACTAGGATTCCATAGCCTGAGCTTTTAGCAATGCTTTAACTTCGCTGCCTTAATAATTATATATATATATACTTGGTGAGCAGCAGCACCAACCATGTTTGACACAAGGCCAATTTTAAGGTGAATGAAATGAATGCAATGAATGCTTATGTTTTGAACTTGCGTACTACAATTCCAGGGCCCGAGCTTTTACCCTCGCACACATATATTTACTAGGTGAGCAGCACCAACCAAGTTTGGCAAAAGGCCGTTTTTAAAGTGAATATAATGGTTTTGACAGGGATTTGAACTCACGTACTACGATTCCAGAGTCCGAGCTTTTAAAGCTCAAAACATCGCTACTAGCGAAGGGAGATAATTCACTTGTCTTTACAGGTTATCTCCCTTGAAGTGTTTCGGACATGCGCACGGCTTGTTGTTCCAGCCATGTTTGAATAACAGACGGCTTTTGTTTTGAACTGTTTATTATTATTATTATCATTACGGACCCCCCTTATATTCCCCAGTTAATTTGGACCCTTTTTAGCCCCCGGGAGCCCACGAAACGGATATTATTTACAAGACAAAGGATAGAACAGGTGAGTACAGGTGTTTTTTGGTCTGTTTTGAGGCGAAAAGTCGTCACACGTGAAGCCTTTTTTTTTACCAGTTTTGAATTTAAAAAAAACCGAAGCAGAAGACATTTTTTTACAGCTGTTTTCGAAGTATGACAAGAATTTAATGAATTTTTTTTCTTTCTTTTATTGCAACGAAATTAAATTCCTTTCCTACCCCTTGGGAAAGGTATATGTTTTAATTCCAGTTCTCGAATTTAGACGGGGAAGCGAAAATAGACCTTAGAAACCCGACTTAGCAAATTAATCGAACTCGTCACTAACACTCAAGCAAGTGCTTTTTTTAGTAGACGACGATATTAAGGTGCAAATATTAGCGTGTTTTTTTTTTGCCTTAGGTCACCAGGGCCGATATATTGGACCATCAGAGTTGAAAGGGCTTAGACGCGTTTTTAGACATTAAGTTTGGAAAATAATTTATAAGTAAAAGAAAAAAATAAATAATTAAAAAAAAAAAACATGGACACACGTAAAGAAAGCGCTCATTGTTTTTTGGGGCAAAATTTAATGTTTGAAATTCGATTTAAAATTCTAGAAAATATTTGATATTATTTGGATTTTATTTCTATAATATTCAGGGTTTTATCTTTCTATTAAAAATAAAATTTGTTCAGAAATAATGAAGTTTAACATTTTTACGTAGATTAATAAACAACAACAATTCACTCGAATTGCATTCCCTAAAAATGAACGAGCAAGAAAAAGAAGAGACTAGAGAAACTGAAAATAGTTCGTAGGAAATCGACATGAAATGTCACATTGCACTTAAGAGAAAAACAAAACATTTTCCTGAAAGATAAACAAAAGGCAATACATACCATTATGCCGCATTGAATGAGAAAGCGATTTGAAGACGAAGGAAGCCATTCGGCTCCCGTCCGCATGGTAAAAAAAAAACATACCGGGAGAAAGCTAAGAAAAAATACCTTTTTGGTGAAGAGTAGTCAAGGGGCGTAACTGATGCAAATATTTGGTGGTGTAAGGGAGACAACCGGTGAAGAACTGAAACCATCACAATTACAAAATTATTTAATTATTAGAATAAACTAGAAAATCATTATCACACTTGAAATACACCTATCAATCCATCCATTTCTCTCTATCTTTATATCTCCCTATATGTATTTGTATACGTATGTATATATGGTCTTTCATTGAAAGCTCCAGAATTTTCGGGGGGATAACTTACCTTTTTAGGGAAAAGGGGGTCGCAAGTCACATTCTGCTCGGGGTTGCAAGGTGCCTAGGAACGGCATTAGAAACTAGACGCCTGGACTAGTCAAGACAAGTATTGAAATAGTCACAAAGCTAGAGACGGGTCTCACCAGGAGCAGTCATGGCATGTGGACTTATAGGGGAAAACCTCTTGCCAGAAGTGGTATGCCCATAAGGACTAAAAGAGATAAAGTCCTCATATATATATATATATATATATACACACGCAGTACACACGTGTGTATTTGAAATTTATTAGGTTTCTGTATATATAAAAACACATACAACTAAATTATTCTCTTTATCGTTACATTTTGCAAAAATCTTATTCATTTTTTCCAATTGAAAATAAATAAATTAAAAAAAAACATGTAAGGTTTCAAAGTGAAATTTTACAGCATTAAACTCTGTTTAGATTCCTGAGAGTTATCTCCCTTGGTTTATTTTTAAAATAATACTCGTATACTTTTATCTGGTTACAATCGCGATAAACATAGAAATGAAGTTCATCAGCAGTGCTGCTCTAAGTTAGAGAAATTTATTTATTATTGCATGTCGAATTTTTTATAAGATAGGCCTTCAAAAAATACACTAACCTTGTAAAACAATATCACAAAAGTTTTAAGAAATTGTCTTTATAGTAGTGTAAAAAAATGAAACTTTTTTTAAATTCTCAACATTGAAAAAATACAATATTAAATGAATGCGTGCTTTTTGTGTAGAGCCTCTAAATCTTTCACCTATAGAAGTTCATTAACCATTTCGACCGTAAAGGGCCGATAAATCGGCACTGGTAACCAAGGGGGGGGGGAAGACACGCTTACATTTCGTCCCTAATATTATTCTTTAATAAAATGGCTCTGAGTGAATACTTGGTAATATTGCCAAGTCAGAGTCGAAAGTTTGAAGTTGAAATATAGTTGTATGTGTATCTTTTTTTTTCGTAAGTCGCCAGGGCCGATATATCAATTCTTTAGGGTTTAAAGGGTTAATAAATTTCAGCCTATTCGTGAACATCATAAAAATAAAAAAAAAATAAAATATTTCAATAAGTTTTAAAATTCTTTTTGAAAAAAAGTGAATGTACGTTTCTTTTCCAAATTCTAGTTCTAATTTTGGTTTTCTTTTCTTTCTTTTTTGATCCTTCGAGACCAAATAAAATGTATCCTATTGTGGCCGAAGAGTGTTGAATTTATTAAACATAAAAATAAAGACTATAACCTGCATAATAAATATCTCTTCTTAGTTGATTCTGGATATATTCTGGCTTAAAATCAAATAATAATCACATACATATATTAAATTATACAATGTAGGAAGTTTATTTTAAGGAGAAATAATTGCAAAGACACCGGTTAATTATTTGAACCAATAAAAACAATTGTTTGTGGATGACGCTTAAAGTTGGGTTTGTTTTCACTTTACACCGATTACTATTTTGGTTCAAGCAAAAAATCCCAAAATGGTAGAAATTAGCAAAACATTAGTTTTTGCTTGGTTTTTATTCGTTTCTTTTGCATTTCAAAGTTCGGCTGAATTCTGCAAAATGACAGGACCTTGTAGTTGTGACTTCAACAACTGGAAATTGGATTTATCTCCTTTAATTACTTCGAGAAACATTTCAAATGGTCCACTGTAAGTAAAAATACAAAAAACTAGAAAGAAATCTTCATGACTTTTCAATTTCTTTAATTTGAGAAAAAAACAGATATTTTAATTTTTTTTCTTTTTTTTTTTGTAAATAAAAAAAATCAAATTCGAAAAGTATTCAATTTAACGCAAAAATAATTGTAACTAAATAGTTTGTTGTTGTTTTTTAGAATAGTTTTAAGTTTTAAAGTTTTAAGAAAATAAATATAGAAAAAAAATAAATTATGAAAAACTAACCCCATCCTTAAATAAAACATGTTTTTAATCCATGGCAACTAAATAACACTAGATTTTTTTTTTAGAAAAAGAACTTTGAAAAATAGTAAGTAAGCATAAGTGAGAAATTCGCACGCAAAGAAAACGCGCACACGCGTCATTAAAAATGTTTGTTGTAAATTAAAAAATGTCAGCAAAAAAAAGAAAATTTATAAACCAAAGTAAATAAAAAAAAAATGTTATTTAAAAGAGATAAAATATCGCAAAAATATAAAATACTAGTAAAGTTTCACGGTGCCGTGGAGTGGAATGGACACGCCGTGTTTTCCTTTTCTTGGGGAGCATCCCTTATTTCAAAATGCATTTTCAACGCTAAACTCTAATCTCCACTTGTACCAACTCGTCTTATTTTATTTATGGCCCTTTTGCAGATTGGTGGAGTGGACGCCATTGGTCGGAGCATATGTGTTTTGAAATAATACACGCTCCCCAAGACTAACACTGACTGCTTATGGGTGTTCTTTCGTTTATGTCAAT